>VZTU01006466.1:0-26346 GCA_013400835.1 Zapornia atra
GTAGTGTTTCCAAGAGTGTTGGCTTAGGCTTGGTACTTCCCACTGCTGTGGGTCTTGATGCCTTGATCTAAATGGAGTTGTATGTTTTGGGCTTGGCATGCATCTGCTCTCTGTTACAGGTTTTTTCCAGTTTAAAAGACAGTTTCTTGACAATGACATGCAGAATATGATCTCCCTGGTAAGAAAGAGGAAAATAGTGAATTAGAGAGAGGATTGCTCAGTCTATGAAAGTGTAGTCAGGGGAATAAAAAACCCAAGCTGGTTGCCAACTGAAGTTTAAAAGCACGTAACAGTACTGAATGATAGTGAGATAAAAAATGGACATACTGTGATTTGTATCATTATTTTAATGAGATGACTGATGCGTGCAATGGCTTCCTCTGCTGTCTGGTACTTCCCATAGTTGATGTGACCTTTGCAAGGCAGGCTGACAACTTTATTGATAGTGAATGTCTAACCACATATGTAATGTCTTCTTCCATGTGGTTGTAAACATACAATTATTCAGTGCATTAAAATTAGAAAACAGAATCATAGTCATCTTACCACGCAGTTTCTTAACCATTGAGAAACTGAGAAAAAGTGACTGTGTGACACGTTAAACGTAATTTACTTTATCCAAATTTGTAAAACCCAAATATAGGTTTGGGTGGGGAAAGATGGCAGTACACAGTGATAACTGGTCCTTCATTCATGAAGCGTGTCATCAAAACAGTGACAAAACTCAAACTACAGTTACTCAGATACTGGGAAAGGGTTGTTTCGTGACCTCAGTAACATATAGTTCCTTTCTACCTAACTATAATTATTGCTGTTTTGAGATAGCTTAAAAATAATACCTAACAGCCACAAAATAAACCCCCTTTTCCATATAACCAACTCATAATGGGCATGTGAATAACTTCAGGTGAACCAAAACTGTTGTTTTTCAATCCCTAAATTTCATAAATCTTTTTACTTCTGTGCTATCATCATGCCAGCGTGTATCTGTGTTTTTCTGTAAGCTGCAATTTTTCTTTATAGGAAGAATCTACACTGTAAGTCATGCATAAAAATAAGTGGATACATTTGGGGCAAACTGTGAAAATTACTTAGTTTTATTTATTTATTCGATGTAGCCCACAGTCATAAATATTGCAAATGTTCATAAGAGTACTTGTATTTGTAGGTACTGCTGCACAGTGTGCTACTATTAACTTAAAATACAGAAGAAGTGGCGAAGGGGCTAAACCACTTGAATATTCATTATTTCCTATCTTGACTATAAACAAGGCACGAATAAGTGGTTGCCCAGATAAAAAATTAATTATATATGTGTATTGAAAATAATTAACAGAATGTTGTTTAAGTTGGATGAAATCTCCATCTCTGAGTGTATTTTAACTCTTGTTCCTTTTCAGGAGATCACTTTGTTCAAAGTTCAGGCACCATTATCTGTGGGTGCCAAGAGGGTGTCTTGTTTACAGGCGTGCATTTTTGGCCCATCAATTCATTGCTGTATGTTTGTCTTCCCTTTGGAAATATATTCTTTCTGTCACTGCCCTTAAGCCAGTCTGTGTCAGTTTTTCTTATATTAAATTGTGATAATTTATTCAGAAATACTCTGGATGACTCTCGGGATTCTTCACACATTAACTGCTTCGCATATTATGAATGGTGACGTATGGGTATTTAGAACTTTTGACTCAATTTTGAAAGGAATAATGTCCAAATTGAGTAAGAATTAGATATTTTAATCACAAATAAATTCTATTTTTATTTTTAAAAAATTTCAGTACATTGTACATTCAGTACATTAATAGCTGATAATATTAACTGTGCTAATGAAATTTGGGTCCAAATATCCTAATTCTAAAACTTTCCTCTTGGCTCATTTACAATTGTTTTCTATGTTTTCTCTGTAAATCTTTCAGTAACGTCAGTCTCTGAGTTCTTTAAAACAATCTGATGGCAAAAGAACCACAACAACTATCACAGATTATTTCCCTGGCTCTGCAATACAATGATAGAGAAGTGGTTTTGTCAACAGAGTATAACTTTGGAATTTACACTCTGAACAATGGAATAGATATTTTTAAATAGATTTTTTTTTTAGTGTACTTGGGTTTTTTCTTTAATGCCAGTTATCTTAGATATTTAATCTAGATATTTTATTTTAGATATTTAATCTAAATACATGTTTTTAATGCAGATCGGAACTAGAATTTTCAAGCTGTGACAGACACTGCCTGCGTATGAATTGTTCGGATGCTGAGGGTTGCTGCACACACTGCTATCCAAAGTGTTATATGTAGGAAGATACAAAATTTCTCATCTTATGTGTCTTCTCTTTAGAAGCAGATTATGTTCTTGAATAGGCAGCACTTCCCTGTCACTCTAACCTGGCATTATGGTGATTGGTGGGTTTGGAATGTAAATGCTCATTAAAATACTGTGAATGAAGACTAGCCACTGTTACATCTTACAGGTTAGAACAGTGACTAGCAGAAAAAGTAAATGTATATTCCATAGTTTAGCTAACAGCTAGAAAAGAGTTGTCACAGTATTTATACACTCCACCCACAAGGAAATCTTTGCTGCTTAAATCATGTTGAATGTTGGTGGGGTTTTATTATGGTTTGAGTTTTTGTTGTTATTTTTCTTTTAAATTATAGACTATTGCTTTTGAGGCAACATTGACCTCAAACAGCTCTGTTCTTCAAGTCTTCAGATCTCTCCTAATTTTCCAGAGCGTTGCTTCCCTGTATAACATAAATGAAAAACATTTTGGTAAAATTTCAATTCCGATATGAATTGATTCATAAAGCAATTCAGGTGCCAGACTCTTGTAGATTTAATTTGAGTTGCTAGAATGTTTGAATTTCTGGACCAGTGATTCAGACATAGTCTCTTTTACTAAAAAAGTCTAGAAGGAGCGTCAGATGTAGACTGCTACAAGTTTAGAATATGCAACTAAGTGCTTGAGAAAAAGCTGTAATATGTTTGTAACTTACTGCCTGGTGCTTCAACTGATTCTCTACATTGTGGGTATAGCTTTATTTATTCCTAGTTTTCAGAATATTGGTATGATTATGTAGAATAGAATATTTTTCTAATGAATTTTAAATAGCTATTGTATATATTCTCTAAGCTTATTTTTATAGCATTATTTATAGTTGTCCTGGTTTTGGCTGGGATAGAGTGAGCTTTCTTTCTAGGATCCAGGTATAGTGCCGTGTTTTGGATTTAGGATGAGAATAATGTTGATAACACACTGATATTTTGGTTGTTGCTCAGCCATGTTTACACCGAATCCAGGACTTTTCAGGTTCTCACACTGCCCTGCTAGTGAGGAGGCTGGGGATGCACAAGAAGCTGAGAGGGGACATGGCCAGGACACCTGACCCCAACGGGACAAAGGGATATTCCATACCATATGGCATCATGCTCAGTATATATTGGGGGGGAAGCTGACTGGAGGCTTAGGAACAGCTTGGGAACAGTCTGAGAACCTGTCAGCAGGTGTTGAGCAATTGTGCTGTGCATCAGTTGGGTTGTTAATATTTTATTATTGTTATTGCTATTTTCTTCTTTTTCTGTCATATTAAACTATCATTATGTCAACTAATGAGTTTTACCTTATTTGTGTTTCCTTCTATTTTTTTCCCCTAATTCTCTCGCCCGTCCCACTGGCACGAGGGGGAGTGAGCAAATAGCTGTAGTTATTTTAGCTACCTGCCAGGTGAAGCCACCACAATAATGTATAAATACACATATGCTAATAATGGCCTTTTTGTAATGTATACAAGCTTATACTATGTGATGTTTAATGTCCATAGTATTCAAAATCTCTGTTTTGGATAACAATTTCCTTCGCTGTGTTTAGCATAAGGCAATATAATGATCAATTATATTTGAACAGGCTGGTTTTAGGACCTACTAAAGCAAGATAAATTCTTTTAATTGCTTAATCTTACAACATAAATGAACTTTTTTTCTTAGATGGTTTACAGAGAATTTCCTTTCAGTTTGTGGCTGCTGTGAGGTATGCTTGGAGTTGTATGTTGTCATTGATCACATGATACCTTTCCTGATTTCCTTTATTATTGTTTGGCTGTGTGTATATTCATGCATGCAGATGGTTGTCATTTGGGTCTCTGACATTTAGATATTTCTGTCTCCTGGAACTTATCCTGAAGTGGTAAACTTTGGCTGGTGCACAGCATTTTATGAGATTTGTTATGATTTGTGCATGGTTTAATGCCTGACAATTTAATAACTACATGTTACTTCTCTTCTTCTATATAATGCTGAACAATAACTACACTTGAAGGTTTGTATTTTCTGCATGTTATTAGAAGGAAAGTTATGCCTCAAGGCAGTTTGTAATAATTCTACAGTCAAAGGCAGAAATCAGAAGGGACAGAACTGATCTGACATTCCTTCGGTTCATGTGAAACAGTAAACGTATTAAATTCGGTTCATTTGGGAAGTAGACATAATTTGGGATTAAAGATTACAGCGTATGTAATCATGGTTTACTTCTTTAAAAAACTGGAGCAGTACTGTTGAAAATACTGAACCATAAAGACACTGCAAAAGTATTGTTGTTTGAAGGCTTTCTTTGTTTTCTTCCTGTTCAGGCATTCAGTGCAAGTTGTTAAAAAGATAGCGCCATCAAGATTTGCTATCACACAGGATGATTTAAGATATATTATTATAGCTATTCAAATATATTTAACCCATCAAAGTTAATTCTGTTAAAATTTGTAGTGAAATAATCTTGTGAGATAGCCATGAACTAGAAAAAATCCTAAACAGTTTTTGGTTTGGTGAAGGCTCTTGAATTTATGTGTCAACGTTGTAGGAATTTTCTGTCTATAGGGTCTTACTATTCAGGAAAGAGTCTGTCTTTTCCTTCTTTCCCATTTTTTTCAGCTTTTCTTTGAAGAAAAACACCCCTATGTGTGTGGGTCCTTTTTATAAGAAAAAGGTGTTATGATTTTACTTGTTTGGAGCCTCCCATGTTATTCTTTCCCCTTTCTCCAGGATAATAAAAGGCTTTGTTTTCAGTACACAGTTTGGGGGGCTAATACAGGCACTTTTTTTTTCTTTTTTTTTTTTTCTTTTCTTCCTACTACCCAGCCTAAGGTTCAGGGACCTGGCCTTTTCAAGTGGAATAATATTCCTCGTGAGAATTTCCTACTAGATTTGCTCCTGAACTGAATGAATATAAGATCTTCCTTGATAGCAAAACTGGAGCTGACTACCTCTGAATCTAGCCAAGAATTTAGGAAAATCTCACTTTTAAGAAGCTCTTTGCCCAACAAACTACTTTTTGGTTTGAATCTATAGATGTAAAGATGGGTTATTTTGCTCTTAGGCAGGATCCTTCATACCATGCACATTGATTTGCCAGTGTGCTCCTGTTTATTGTAAGGGTGATGCCATAAATCTCTTCATACTTTACAACAGGGAGCAGACTCCTCCCTTGGCTTTTCTCTTAAGTTGGTCAGCAAAAAGTTGCAGAGTTC
The DNA here is from genome assembly GCA_013400835.1 of Zapornia atra. Lineage (NCBI taxonomy): Eukaryota > Metazoa > Chordata > Aves > Gruiformes > Rallidae > Zapornia > Zapornia atra. Next base: position 5,514 of record VZTU01006466.1, read on the forward strand.
CGAGGGCTGATTTTAGTTCCTCTGTGACATCTAGGCTTATTCCAGGAGAGAAGATACGTCTTAACTCCTGCATCTTGTAAATGCAAAAGGAAATGTATAAAACACAAGCTGCTGTCATTTCAGAAAGCTTTGTATATTTTAGGTACTTAAAGTCTTGAGTAGTCATTTGATTGTGCAATTTGACCTCCTACATATTAATGGACAAGAGGGCCATTAAATTGCTCTGTTACCTATGCAATAAGCTCAGTAACTTGTGTCCTGTTGCTTCCAAGAACCTCTAGAACAAATTTCGTTATTTTTAAAAACATATCTGAAATTCATTTTCTAAACTTTGCAGTTAGCTGTAATTTACACAAGTGAATATTAAGCACTATAGTTGTTTAGATCTATTTTATAGTTGGTTTTAATTCCATTTTTGAATATAATGCAAGGGTGCATTAAGAGTACTGTTTCGGTGGCATTTATAATTATATGTGATAATGCAGCCAGAGTTTCTATTTTTGGTGGTTGTTTTCCTTTCCATATAGGTGTGTGTCTTCTTTCTGTGGCCTCTTTTCTTTTATTCCCACTGCATTAAGGAGGTAATTATTATGGCTGAGTCCTGTGAGACCAACTCAACATTGAATATTGAGATGGTTCAGAATAAGAACTAGAACATCTGTTTTTCTTCCAGGGTTCAACCTGTGTACCATTGTTAGAATTTTACAAAAAAAAAAAAAATCTTCCCTGAAATTTTGAATTAAAAATTCTTGAAACTAGTGTAGTTATCCCATAAGAACTTTGTATACCAACAGATCATGTCCTCTGATTAATACATATCCCTCCCTACCACAAGAACTTTTCTGACCAGCTCAGGAGTTTATGAAGGCACAAAGACAGGACTGTTTAACTCTTCTTCTCCTCTCTTCTTTATTTTTCCCTAAATCTTTTAATTAAAACAAATGATACAAATTTAACTGGTGGTGAGAACTATCCATAGTTTACTGCTATAGTATTCTATCTTGATATTTTTTATGTTATTAACCTTTTTGAGCCTCCATCTGCTTTTGCTAAGGATGCTTAATTGAAACTTTCACACTTCCAAGTACAAAGCTCAAAATACAAACCCCAAACAAAACCAAAAAAAACCAAACCCAGCCTGAAATTTTAGGCCTGACTTTATGCAGAGGTGAAACAATCTTTTGTTTGCCAGAGATGTGTGAATATGCAGAGGTGAAACAATCTTTTGTTTGCCAGAGATGTGTGAACAAACATGCTAATGTTTCAGATGCAAAATCCATTAATATTTTTGCAGGCTGGAAAATGGTGAATTATTTATTTCTTAGAATAAAACACACTGTTTAATGTTCTGTGATCATGTATCTATTAATGGTCCGCTGGCTCTGATCCACAAACAAAATCTAAATACACACAAAAATAGCTTTTAAAAAAGAGGAATATCTTTCTGTTCTATTAAATTACATTAATTTCACTCCACTGAGCTTTAAGTTGTGTTCCTTTAAATTGCGATGGAAACAGGCCCATGAGCATTGGACCACTGAGACTTTTGTTTCTGCTGATGTCAAAAGAATTTCTATGTAAGGGGAAAGTGAAAAAATTGCTGAAATATAATAACATATAAAATATAAATATGAAAAATAGGTATATTAAACTCTATAAATAATAGCTAATTGAACTGAGGCTTGCTCTAATTGAATTAGAAGTGGCTCTCTGGCACTAGTGCCCAGAAAACCTTCTAGTCTTAAGATCATTGTTTCTATTAAATTTTAATGTACTAAAGGGTTTCTCCCATTCCAGTTGTCAGTACAACCATTATTTCCAGTTGTTTATAGAGTTAAACACTAGGAACTAGAAGACAGTTTGGGATTCCTCTTATTGTAAGCTTTGGGTAGTAGTAATATATTTTGTGTACAAGTAACTTGTGTTGTCTACCCTAGAGATTGCAGTTCTGTGTCATTTAAGTGTTCTTTGCCTGAGAAAGATGTTTCAATAGAAAGAAAACAGTATACAGGCTAATCTATTCTTTTCCATTTATCTTTCACTTTCTCACTATCTCTAATCAGATTTTAAATTCTCTGAGACAGGAGCTGTCTCTGTAAACAAAGCCCTAGTAATAATTACAGTTTAAAAAAAAAAGTGATATTTGAGAGTATAAGATGACAATGGTATTTTTTTCTCTCCTTGTCTTTATAGTAAATGTCACTTTCATTTAGTCTATATTATAAAAGAATATTTTTCTGCTAGTTATATCCGGTGTCACATGTACAAATCAAAGAAATGTAGTAGGATGAAGTTCCCCCAGTTATGAGTGAGTTGACTGACATAAGTTCATAAATTAAGTAGAAAAAGAACCTCACAGATTTCTAAAACTGGTTCCTAGTTCTGAAAATGATAAAAGTGGAAGCATCACAAATAGATGCAGGTATAGTAAAGGGTAACGTTTCAAGACAAATCCTTAATTTGAAGTTCAATTTTGTGTGTTATTGCTTTTAAAATACTCTGGTATTTTGCAAGCAGAAATGGAAGATTAGTTTTACAGAAAAATAAAGGAAATCATACTTGAAACCTGGCAAAAAAATCTAAGCAATTGCATGCTAAGGTATATAAACTGGGGGTTTTTTTGCAGCCATGAAAGGTTGGGGTTGTAGTGCTAAAGAAAACTGTATCAAAAAACCAAATGTGATCAATGCAAAGGACAACAGAGGGCATTCCATGCTGATTGAGGTCTTCCAGACATTAACTTCTCAGTTGAAAAATGAAAAGACTATTTAGAAATTTATAATCCTGCACAGTCTCCTAGGACCTAACTGTTAACTACACACAAGGGTCATAAACATATTCAATCAATAAACTAAGTTTAACAACTCTTTTAAAGATTTGTGACAGAATAAGATCCAGAATACTTACCAATAAATATTCTTGGTCTACAATCCTAAGAGCTATGTTTCGGTTCCAAACGATCAGCCCATGGAATGTGATCAGAATTTAACAGTTCCATAGCACTTCTCTAAGGTATTTTTCTTTACTTCCAGTTTGGAGTTTCACTCTTCCCACGATCTCTCTTTTCAGATGATTTTGGAGTGAACGTAAAGACATCTGACGCGTTTCATAGTACTTCTGTCTTGGGCACAGATGAAGAAATACAAGCTGCAAGAGAATGCTGTAACTGCAAAATTTAGCTATTAATGCTGGCAACTGCCAGTAGTTTCGGTAGGTCATAGTTTCTATTTTACAGCTGACAACTGTTTCTAGAACAGTCACGGGAGCCCTATTGCCTTGCTTTTCCTTAAGAGGGTGCAAAAAGCATGTATTTGTTTATTCAAAAATGATACCTAATGTTGGGGTTTCCTTCCTCCTAAATTTTTTGTTTCTGGATCTTTGTATTAGACCCAGTACAATTCTACTATGTCTGAGAACCAGACCATCTTTGAGAGCTTCACTGGACTGAAGAAAGACCCATACATTGAGATTTCCCTCTACACCTGGTTTTCTAGAGAACTTGAAATTTTCTAGGTAAGCCTTTTCCATGTAGAGTGATCTACTGATATATGCATTTATATCTTCTGAGGGATCTGTTGATAAAGTATCATAGTTTAATTGGGTAAAGGCTCATATTCCTTTTCTTTCAGCCATTTGTCTTTTTCTTAAATCAGTGCTTCATTGTATTGTATCTCATTGCTTTGACACAGTAAAATGAACACAAAGCAAAAGAAAACAAATCCTTTTAGTAGCACTTCCAAGCTAACTAGTGATTCTCTGTGCCCAATCTCACCCAAGGGATCCGCCCTCTATCAGAGCAGTGGCAGCTCGCTCCATCAGGCACACACCTTTGTGAGGGTTAGAAGTGAAGAACTTGGAAATTGGTTTGATGGGGAGCAGCCCATTGTTGCACTAGCTCATGTGATGTTCTCCATGACATAACTGCCTCCAGAAATCAGTCTGAAAAGAGGTTTTTGAAAAAGCTGGACTCTAATGAAATAACTCCCCTTTCTTTAATTCTGTTGGTGATGGTGGAACTGTAATGGCAAAGCATGACAGTATGTAGGTATGAAAGTCCTGTTGCAAATATAAAAATTTGGATCAAAATGTGCCTGTTGCTGTAGCAGGTCTGTCTTCTCTGGTAACCATCAATGCTAATAGCAATTATTTTATAAAATAAGCATATGTATGTAAGCATAAACACAATACTTCTAAATTTATTTTTCTTTTAATTCTCAAATACTTCATTGTAACATGAAAATGTCAGTTTGAAATTAAATGCAAGGGCACTGTAAAAATGCACTAATTTAATTTGTTATGGATAAAAAATTATGTCATCCATAGCTGTTACAGTTAGACTGAACAGTAAATAATATTTCCAAATATCACAAGATGGATATTTGTCTTGGTATGTAAAAAAGCAAGAAGCAGTTAAAGTGTTTATGGTTGTTATAGTGAGAAGCTGTAGAGTTTTGGTTTTGTAACTTTGCATTCTACTTTATAATTTCAATCTAGTTTTGATGTTGAAGTGACTACCTCACATGAAAGTCTATTCCAGTAGATTTGTTGCAGTAATCTTATATAGTAGGAGCAGGTCTCTAAACTGTCACAGTCATTGTTTTATTTCCTCATGAGATTCAAATGCATCGTCTCAACAGAATATTTCAGTGGATGTGATGAGATTGTTGTGACATCTGCAAGCCCCTGAAGTTTATGGGGAATTGGCATTCATAACATCTGATAAAGAGACTGTGGTATGAGTTTAGTGTTTCTTTACAGCTCACTGTAACTACTTTGGCTGTACATCGACATTTAAAATTATACATACAAATACTTTAGCTATTTGAAAATTTCATTCGAACTAGCCATATGACTGGCAAGGTAATCTCTACAGATCTATGAAACTGGTCCTGGCTTCAGGATTTTTTTGTCTTAATTTAAAAATGGACTGAAAATTATAAAAGAATCATAGAATTATCTTGGTTGGAAGTGACCCTTTTGATCATCGAGTCCACTCATCACTCTAACCTGCCATCCACTACTAAACCATGCTCATCAGCACCACATCTGTCTTTTAAATACCTCCAGGGATGGAGACTGCACCACTTCCCTGGGCAACCTGTTCCAATGCCTAACAACCTCTTTGTGAAGAAGGTTTTCCTAATATCCAATCTAAACCTCTGCTGGCATACCTTGACACCATTTCCTCTTGTCTGATCACTTTTCACTAGGGTGAAAAGGTCAGACTCCACCTCTCCACAGTCTCCTTTCAGGTAGTTGTAGAGAACAATTAGATCTTCCCTCAACCTCCTCTTCTCTGGACTAAACAACCCCAGTTCCCTCAGCAGCTCCTCATAACACTTATTCTACAGTCCCCCTCACCAGTCTCATTGCCCTTCTCTGGACACATTCCAGCACCTCAATGTCTTTCCTGCAGTAAGGGCCCAAAAACTGAACACAGTGCTGAAGGTGGGGTCTCACCGGAGCTAAGAACAGGGAGACAACTACTTCTCTAGTCCTACTCACACACTATTGTTAATAGTGCTACATAGAGGAAAGGGCTGGAACACTTTGGAAGCGGGTGCAGGGAGCATCAAGATAAGAAATGTGTAGTGAAAACAGCTGCTGTAATTATGGAGACTCATGGCTTTGATCTCTGTCTTGAGTTTGTCCAGCCCTGTCACAATACAGAATTATTACTGTTAACTCTGAGGGGAGAAGCATTCCATAACATTGAGGAACGTTACCATCTATCAGATGGCTGCATTAGAATAAAATGATTTTTAGATATTCTTTGGCTTTGGGTTATTCTAGTGCAATACTGGGCTGGAGCACCACTCTTACTGAAGACACTCTGAGAGAGTTGGTCTTTTTCAGCCTGGAGAAGAGAAGGCTCCAGGGAAAACTTGCAGCAGCCTTGAAGGACCTAAAGACGCTACAGGAAAGCTGGAGAGGGGCTGTTTATAAGGGCCTGGAGTGATAGGACAAGGGATAATGGCTGTATACTGAAGGAGGAAAGATCTAAATATTAGGAGAAAATTCTTTTCTATGAGAGTGGTAAAACAGTGGCACAGATTGCTCAGAGAAGCTGTGGCTCCCTCCTCCCTGACAGTGTCCAGGGCTTTGGGCAGCCTAGGCTATGGAGGGTGTCTCTGCCCATGGCAGCAGGGGTTGGAACTAGATGGGCTTTTGAGGACCCTTCCAACCCAAACCATTCTGTGATTATTGAATACTGGCTCACAACCTCATAAAAGGTCAAAGCTATTATATGATTCCTCTGCTACTGAAATCAATGGGAAGACTTCAATAACTTCCCAGGGAACTTGCCTAGCAAAGCCTTCCTGTGAAGTACTATGTAGCCTAGTGGAATCCCACAGACTGTTTTGCTGCAATGTCTGGATAATGTTACTGTTATCCAAGTTGTCTATTTTAGAGTATGCTTTTAAAATTCAGATTGTGTCAACTTCAGACTGTTTTCACCAAGTCTAATATACATAAGTATGGTCATTATTTTACCTTGTTTAACAAATAAGAGGGGTTTACTTTGGTCTGACTTCTCATTCCATACTAATAGTGATTTACATGAGGCTATGAACTTTGCCCCACAAGTGCATAATCATGTGAGTTTTTTAAGCATTTTCCTGAGTAGAGCCCAAATACAGGCTCTAGGATAGTCACTTTTACAAACACAATGTCCTACATTTTTATAATTCTGCAAGCATTCTGGAGTGGTGATCATCCGTAAATAATCTACTATGATTTCCAGTTTCAAACTGGTGCTTTTCTTGATTCAAGGGCCATGGAAATTTTGTCATTCCATTGTCTTTTCATCTTTCCTAAGGCTCTGTGAGATAGCTTTGATTTACTTCTTCCTGAGAGAGTCCCTGTCTGGTAATAAATAAATAAATATTTTAATGCTATTTCTCCCCTTGGGTGTCTTTCAAATGCTTTTAACTAGAAGGAATTTTTCTGGCATGATCCATCAATGCTAGTAAGACCTTGTTCAAATTGTGGAGGCCGGTAGTACTGACATGAGTGGCTTTGAAAGAGTTCGAAAGAATGTTAACCTTGCATAAAGCAATGTCTGTTTCCCATAGGGATGCTCCCACAGGTTTCAAAAGTTTAATTAAGGAAGCTGAACAGAATTTGGAAACATTCCTTGAGTTTCCTAGCAGCTGGGAAACAGTTTGGATGTAGATAAAAGCATGTGCTTTCATTGCAGAGGATGACAATGGAAACAAGGAGAAAAACAAACCCCCTCAAATCCCAAACTGCTTTCTCCTGTTTTTTTTGCAAATACTGTCATATGTTACTTCTACTACAAAATGATAAAAGTCTTTTTTTTTTTTCCTCTTTAACTGATATGAAGATAGAGAAAGGAAAGCAAAGTATCAGGCAGTGAAATGCATGGTTTTCTCCTGCTACTGCAACTCCAGTTTTTCAGGCTTAGAATCAGAGAGTAAACTCTTAGAGAATCAGAAAATGGATTACTATATATTTTTTAAAATAATAATAAAAAAAATCTGATACTATAGTGTCAGTTTAGAAATAATTCATAGTTTTCTGAATAGTTCTGAAGGGATCAATTACAGTATCTTTTGAGTTTAGCTACAAAACAGCTAAAGTGGAAATCTAAAAAAGATAAATATTATTTTGTGTGTTCTTCTAGCATGTGTGGGTTTTTTCCTTATTTTATTCCTGTGCTATAATGGTCACTGTGCCCTGGATATTTACGTACAGCTTGATATATGTGTACACTGCTACTATTCTCAGCTATTTTGTAGCAATAACTACAAAAGACTGAACAGCTGGACACACTGATAGGCTTTCTACAGAAAGAATTGTAGTCTAAGTAACTTCTAGGTGTAAAATACTTGGAATTTAGTATCTACTGTTTCTGGAGAGACTTAGGCGCATTTCCATTGCACCTTGCAACTCAATGTGTGGCTGGAGAACTTCCAGGTGAGATGTTCTACCCATTGCCTAAAGGGGAGTGTTGTTTCAGGTGTGAGTGCTTGCTAGTGTAGGTGCCGGAGTTGGGGTAGGCAGAAGAATGTGTATCCTGTGGCCTTTCATGTCTTGTATGGTGTGGGATGGGTGCTGAACTGCTCGGACTGAAGTATTTCTGACCATCTCCTGACACAGAATTGGGGCAGCTAGGAACTCTAAATTAAAAATATTACTGCCAACCTATTCCTAAAGCTCTGAACTTGTTTTTATCTGGACCGTGACTCATATTTTGGTGGTAGCAAATCCAGACCAGGGATTTCTTGCAAGGACAGCTTACAGAAATTAAGCAGTGGTCATGGAAAATGCCGCTTCATTGTTGACACTGAACATCTGGAAACAAAAGAGAAATCTGACTGGGAAGCTAAACTATACTTCAAGTTGATGAATTCCCCTTTTTGCAGCTGATATTGTGATGTAAGTCTGAGAATTACAGCCACTGTGGTAAATAAATCCCATTGGAATTAATTTGGGGAATTTTGGCATTAATTACTTTGTTTCTTGTTAGGATCACAACTAATTCTAGTAATAATTAGTGACTATTCAGATGAACAAAAACCTTGACATATGGGGATGTATCACTGCAATCCAATATTTATAAAGTGCTGGTTTTACATAAATAATGAAATGTGGTTTTCCCATGAGAGCTATTTTATTTTTTTTTCTGCTTTAATGTTTTAATTAATAGACTTGAAATTGCAATTTGTTAAAATGCCAACAAATGAAAGACCTCTCTTTCTGATGAATCGCACCTGTTAGTAGGCAGCAAAGAGGGACTGCAACTGTTTTCATGTAAAAAGTCCTGTCACCATCTTAAAAATGCTTTAATAACCAAGCAGCCCACACCACCACATTCCTCTGTCTGCTTTTTAAAAGCAGTTCTGTGGAGGGAGGCTGGGAATCACCCTTTGAAAATAACTTCTGTGTGTGTTTGAAGACTGGGATCGGGATAAAGAAACCGCTGTAAAATGCCGTTCTTGCTTCTGCTCCATGTTCTTCTGTAATAGCTTGGGACACTTAATTGGTTTTTGGGGAACAAATACATTCTACTGCATATTGCAGGTTAACACGAGCTGGCTTCTGGTCCAGAATAATTCTGAGTGTGGCTGTATTTGTGTGGCAATGAGGGAAAGGATAATAAGCCCAGCTGGAAGTTTTGCAGTAGTAGGAAGAGCTGGGTCATGCATATACAGACTGCCAGTCCCTTCCTGCCCTTTTCTTGGGGTTGTCTTTTGGATCCGGTGGAACACAATGGATTTGCTGCTGCATGTTCTTAGGAAGAACACATCAATGAGTAATTCTTATTGCTAGGAGGTACTGGGTTTGGGGTCATTCTAGGAAATACTTATCCTAGTTCTAAGATGCGTTAGCCCTTCCATTAGCGAAGTTATTTGCTGTCCCCTTAACATGCAAGGACTTGTAGATACCTACAGTCATGCAAATATTGACATAAACTGCATTTTAGAAGCTATTTAACTACCTGCAGAGGTTCAAAGGACTCCAAATAACTGCATGAAAAGATATCGCAGACACACATTGTTTGTTTCTCCTATCCCCTGAGGTAAGGAAAGGCAAAAGTTTTGCTTCTGTTTTGGTTTCAAGCTATGCATGATTGCAGATTCGTGCCAGTGCGCCCTCAGTACTATTTTTTCCTGTGTGCTTTTTGTTTGTTTGTTTTCATGTTGAATGAAAGCCCGAAGACCAAGTTACCCTGTAATTTTGGATAATTGGGTTATTCATTTTAAAACCTTTAGATGGAAGAAGGAAATAATCGCTGTGCCTGTATGCATTAGAAAGGTGCCATTCCGTTGAAGCTAAGGTGAGACAATTTGTTTCTGGAATACCATGGAGAACTGAGCTGTTAGAGAATGAATGCCTTTTTAGATAAAACTAGACTAAACAGCTTTAAGCTTCCCTTTACTTGTTGGTGCCTGCAGTTCTGAAGAATTTAATTGAAGTTTTTCTTTTGTTCCACATAAAAGAAAGCTTTGTCCATCTGTTCAAAATGAAAAGTTATATTGTTTAAAAGAACTCATTTTGACAGTTGAACTCTAATGCATTATTGTAAAAGCATTTGGTCATAACTTGAGTCAATGTAAAATCAATATTGAAGTTAATAAGAACTATACACCATAAAGAATTTATTTATGAGAGGAACAACATTTAGTAATGTCCTAAGGTAAGCAACACCACTTTGATGATCATACAAGGGATTGTATCTGTCCTATTTGATCTGTTAGATGTGAAGCTTTAGACACTAATTAAAAGGTCTGACCTTGATCACAATGTTTCTGCTTTACTTTCTCTACCTTCAAAGTAGAAATAGATTTTTTTTTTAAATTGTTTTTTTAAAATCATTTGTCATTGTTACAGAGTGGAATCAATTAGTCTAAACAGCAACTATTGTTAAAATGTCTATTTAAATATACTCAAATTTAAGGAAATTCAAACTTCACTGCGAGTGGAAGACTGCAGTGCACAGATGACAACACTAATATTTAAATCTGAGCATCTGAAGACTGGCTTTATTAATAAAACAGCCTATTGCCAGGCAACTGAATACATTTTAACACCCTTTATCAGATGTCCAAGGAAAGTGATGAATTCTGAAGAAAGTAAGACGATGTTGTCACTGTTTTTAATAAAAGACAAATACTTCAGGGGATATGTTTCTATTTCCTTTCTGATAATGACTAAGTTTTTGAACAACTGTACAGAATATAATGAGCTATTGAAGGGTATACAAAGTTACAGCTGGAGTCACTGAGGACATTTCCATAAATGTGAGCTCTCTAATGTTGTAATATGTGTACATAACCATTCATAATCTATAAACTCTTAGGTTAAGTGAGGCTTTTTTTTAGAGTCAGTTGATGCCATTGCTGCTGTTGAATAGCTACTGACCATATGCAGTTTAAAAATATAGGAGAAATAAATCATTAGTATGTATGGGATGGACAAAACCAAGAACAAAAAGATTGACACAAGTTTCATTAATTCAAAGAATGGTAACTAGATAATCAGTGAGCTTGAAGGGGTTTACATTAGTGCATATTATTTACTTGGTTAAACTGAGTGCCTTGAAGATATGTTGTATATAATTATTATTATTTAATAATGGCCTTACCTGTGGACTGATGATAATAAAAGGGCACTTAATTAACTCATTCATCATTCATGAAGGTGTTCTAAATAAATGTTAGGTAAATCTATGTCTGTCTCAGAAAATAAAAATGGAGTATAACAATGCTAGGAGGATGAAGCCCTCAAGGCTGCATCCTCTCTTCAAAAAATACACAATTCTAAAAATTCTAAAAAGTTTAAATAAAGTTAAGAATTCTAGCTATTCTAAGTAAAATTAACAGAGAAAACAGTGCTTCTAGCATCTCATGGCAATTATAACCTGCAGTGGTGTTTAAAGACAATATATGTGCAGTTCATTTTCTCTGGATTTGCAGAAACTTCTTTTCATGAGCTGTGCCCTAACAAATCCTGCTTGGCCTATTTGCCTTGACCTGGGTGGACAAGCATTAACTATCAGAGTCATATCAGCTAATGCCTGATTTTGTAGTTAGTGAGAATCTGATCTTGACTGAGTTCAAGAAGCATCTGGACAATGCCCTCAGTCCCATGCACTGACTTGGCTGGCCCTATGTGGAGCCAGGAGTTGGACTTGATGAACCTTATGGATTCCTTCCAACTCAGGATATTCTGTGATTCAGTAATTCTATGAATTGACACTAGCAGCAGCTGGGCCTTCATCTCCAAAGTCTGTCTTGAGAGAAGAAACCTGGTTGGGTAAGTCACTGTGCATTATGAAAGCTGACTGACTTGCCACAGAGACCGTAAAACCAAAATTCCTCTCCCAGTTTGAAAATAGGGATATCTAGGAGCTTCTGAACGTAAGTTGTCTTTATTTTATGCCATCTAGCAATAGTATGGGAACTTCTCAGCAAGAAGAGGAACTGCAGAAACTGAGATTAGAAAGAGTAAAGAAATAAGTACGGTTTCACATATGTGCATGCGTGTACCTATGCAATCAGTTAATATCTAGCTGAATGGTTCCGAATATCTGCAGATCAAAGGACAGTCTCTCCTTCCTACAGTCTCTCTCCTTCCTCCAAAACACTGTGTGCTAGTAGAAGTGGTTGGAACGCTGATCTGACTGTATTTAGTGCATGGCATCCCAGCCAGGGTGGGGGAGCAGGAGTGTTTCTCAGCAGCGGGGAAGTGTGTGCTTACTTATTTAACACTTTTTCCTTGCTGTAGCCCATCTTCTGAGCTTTCTGCCCTCAGAACCAAGGGAGTCTGAGACACACTTAGTGCAGGATCAACCTCACACCTCCAAAATGCATGTTTTCCCATTGAGTGTCTCTTAACAGTCCTTGAGCCAAGTTATTACATCTCTTGGAAAAGTGATTGTGTCACTTATGAAAAAAGGTACAATTTTAAAACCTATCAGAACAAGTAAAATACCAAGGACTAGTTCTGGTTTTTACATAAATAATGGACGAGAATGGATTCTGTTTCATTTGTATTTAAAGATACTATTCTCTGTGGGATGTTCTAGTAGAAAACCTGTGGAACTGATCAGAGGATCAATTTTCACAACAGTTGCTGCTACAGTTTGAGGGGGGGGAAAAACCCAGTTCTAATTCAACATATTTTTCCAGCTCTTCAAACACTTATACCATTCAACCTAACCCCCCCATAAGTCTACTTCAGCCCCATTTTCATTAAAATTTAAGGAAGCTTCAAATAATAGTTTTCAAAATGTCTGTGATCATCAAGCTGGCAGATGAAGCTATTCCTGAAATGATACATATTTATTTATTGCTTTATCCTACAGTAGAACATAAAGTCAGGAAGACTAAATATATTTTAGACGGGGTTGTTTGGAATAAAAATTGTTCTCCTTTCTGGCTGTTCAGCTGGAAAACTTGCCCTGAATATCAGTGAGATAAGGGTCAAAAGTAATTTATATTGCCTCAAGTAAAACTTTAAAATACATTTCCACTATAATTTGTTCTGTGAATGAATTGTTTTAAGTAGCAAGAAATACTGAAATAATCTTACGTAAGATTTTTAATTAGTATACCCTTTCAAAGTGTGCACATATATATATAAAAAAATCTTGAGCTCATGTTGTAGGGAGTAAATGATAATTCTTGTACTGTGTAGTAACTCCAAGTGAATTAATTACTTAAGATTCAGGGATACAATGTGAGAGACTGAATCTGAGAATGGGGGGGAAAAAAATCCCAACACATAAACACCTAGAAGGGCAAAGGATGAACAGCAAGATTTGGTGGCTGAGCAAGATTGAGGAAAACTCAGCCTGTCTCCTCTCTGAAAACAGGCAATGGAAGATGTCAAACAGTCCTGAGCTTACATAGTAACTGTATGTTATTGATTCATAACACCAAATGCAGTTTGTTGAAATGCCTGGACTTTTGTTGTGTTTCTGGCCAGGCCAGAGGTAACCTCTCCAAGCAGCCAGCCCAGGTGAGCTGAGTTAGCCTGGGCTATTTCCACTCCACCTGACATCATTCCCCCCTAATAGGGGCTGGCTGGGGAGGGGTGCTCCTGGGTGCCCCCAGGGCTGTCTGAGCATGGCTGGGGCATCAGGTTGGTCCTCATGTTGTTCAGTACTCTGTGTCATCATCAGGTCAGTAAGGTACTCTGTGGTATCACTGGGTGAAATTTGGGACGGGCTTTTTTTATTCTCCTTTAATGGTGCTTTTATCAGTAAACTGTCCTTATCCCAACCCACCAAGGCTCTGTCTGCTGCTCCTCTGGAAGTGAGAGAGCAGCATGTGGTGCTCAGCCACTGTTTGGGGCTGAACGACCACAACATCATATAAAGTAAAACATTAGAATGCCATTGGTTTCAGGAATATTTCTATGATACTTAAAATTTCAACAAGAAAAAACAATGTTGATTTCAACATGTGTGCAAGTACTGGAAAAAAGTTAATAGTAATGAAGCTGGGGTGTGGAATTATAGACATATGTTTTATTTGTAGCATTCTTCTGCATTTTCAAAACTTACTGATGATGGTGATCTCATTTCTGCCAGAAACTGTAGTATATGCAAGTGTGTATCTACAAGCTCCAGAAACCATGAAATACACAGTTTCCTAACTCCTGTTCCAAGCCACACCTACTGTAGATAAAGATGAGTATGTATGATGACATTTCAAACCGACTGAGGTTAAAGTTGAATCTGTTTATGATATCACAGTATTATCTCAGGTTGCTGTCATGCTTGGGACTCGTATGGACCCTTACAAACTATCCACCTCCTGGTGGACACCTCTACTGTTTGTGTGGTCTATGTGATTTCAATAGCAAAAAATCACATGGTTAGTATTATTTGTGGAATTCAAGTGCCTCTGTAATGTAGTCTTAGGTTTTTTGTTTTCCATTACAGATAAAATAATTCCTGTGGTCCTTATACTTAACAGCTTAGATATTGAGAATAATTCCCCAACCAAGCAACCTGACAAAATCTAAAGTTCCTGTGGATTTTTTGCATTGTGACTGAGCTTTCCTGTGTTTAGCATGCTGTGAACTACATACAAAATTTACACCACACACCCCACCCCCCCCCACCCCCGTTACTAAATTCATAGCTCCTATTAGTAGCTTAGCTCCATTGATAGAGAAGCCAAAAAAGAAAACCTTTGCATGTTTCACAAATGTGTAGAAATTGAGAGTTCTCTCAAATTGGACTTAAGTGTAACAGTAATATCAGAACTGCTGGGGAAAGTGGTTACGGTCTGAGTTACATCTGGGGAAGCACGATCAAATGTTTTATATCCTGGTCTACTGTTTAAATCATGTATATGCAAAAGTCATGCTGATTTCAAAACCCAGAAAAATGGCCTAAGGAGTTAGCTTCCTTGCTTCCAAACTTAAATTTATTGCAGGAGATGAAAAATAGCATTTCAATGGAAACAATCAGCAAAATATGGGAAAGTAACTTTAATTTAATAAGCCAATTATTTTCCTATTAATTAAATGCGTATTGATTGTTGCAAGAACAATTATTGAGTTTAGCAAGTATGAAAGAGATTAATCTAGTTGCAATCTAATTAGTTCGGAATTGCATGGGCAACACAAATACACAATTAGAAGAAAATGCACTTGTTGGAAAGTCAGGGATTTATTAATGAAAAATGCTTTAATTGTATGAATACATATTGTAAAATTTACATAAGAATTCAGGGAAGTAACAGTTTTAGGAAACTGCTAGTTTGTCGGTTGCAAAAAGAATACTTTTACATGTATGAAGGCAACGATGAATCGGGCACCAGTTGTGCCTGTAGTCCAAGCCTGTATTAAAACTATGTTTTTTAAAAAATAAATAAAAATCAGTTTCCTTAACACCAAAGGACTAAATCCTGCTATAAACCAGAACAAAAATGTTGCATTTCCAATAGATGGCCAAAGGAGAAAATAACTTAAACTGCCTTTTGTTATAACTTTGGTCTCTATTCTTGCAGAGTTGAGGCCATGTAGCAAAGAAAAACACTGGGCAGCTGGGGTCTGTTTTGCCAGAGGATCCATACGTGTGAAAAGTCTGAATAAACCAGCTGAGAATTCACGTGAACAGGCTGAGTGGCCCCTCGTCCCTCTACACATACACAGGGAGTGCTCACGAAAAAGCTTACACTGTAATTCCTGAATGTTATTAAATCCAAACGGTTTAACTGACAGGGTTGAATGATTTTTATACAGGGATTTTTAAGGAGATGGACCATAAATTTTAGCAATGCTGGGCAGTATTTTATAACTCTATAGGCCAAATGAGGTTTGTGGGTCATTTTGAAGCCCTCACTAGCTAAACAAGCAAGCAATGTGTTTGACTCTGCTGTCATTAATGGGGAAGGAACTGTTGAGATGTGTCTCATAGAAAAATTTGGTGAAGTGTAATGTTTAGAGCAAAACAAAAACAATCAATCAAGGGGAAAGGATGAATTAATCTCGTTGCTGCCAGATCACAGAGAAGCTACTCAAAATGTCAGGTAGTTCAGAAGAGCTGTAGTTAAGCATTTAAACTTTTCCAGGTGTAGTGAAAGTATTAGAAAATGCATTGTTGGTTTTTACTGATAAAATTAATCTAGTTGCCTGGTGATCAGATACAGTAGAAAAGGAAATGTGGAAGTAAAAGACAGTAGAAAAATCATCTTAGAAATTTCAAGTACATGAATGAGTGAACAGGCCTTTTCTCAGATACTTGGTTGGTATAGAAAAACTTTGCATTTGTGAAACATAAAATATAATAGGTAATAATTGGAAAGGGATTTGCTTGTGTCTGAGTCCTGAAGTAATTTTCTTCAAGATTGCATTTTCATTACGGTTTTAAGTCCAGTATTGGTTCATAAAGTGCTTCAAAATACATCACAGAAATCTGTTAGCCCTATTAGTATCTGTCTTTCAGAACATACAACAATCAAATGACTTGTCCAAGGTCAGAGTGGATCAATAGTGTCAGTGGGGATCAGATCCAAATCCCATGAACTCCTGGTTTAGCGTTCTGCCTCTTACTAAGATGTTTCCAGTCAATTTCTTCAGATGCAACAATTCAAATCCAGTCAAATAATTCTGCATATTTCATCCTTGCTTCTCCTTTGTACTCTCTTCGAACTTATTTATTCTGCAAAATAGAATGAAACTCCATCCGTCTCAATTTGTTTGAGTTTTCTCTATCTCTCCTTGAAATACTTCCTGATTAAATATTCCAGGTCAGAGGCTCACTGCAGATTACCAGCTCCTTGCCCAAGACTTTCTCCCCATTCACAGCTTCAGTGCTGTGAGAGCAGGGGGCAATTAACAGTCTTCTGCAGCAGCTCTTTCATCCACAGAAGACACAGACTGTGCATTACAGGCTTTTAGAGTGAGAAACCCAGTAGTGCCCTTTGACCTATTGCTCCTGTGTCAGTGAAAGAAGCTGAAACAGCTGTTTCTCAGAGGACAGCAAATGTATCAACAAAACACTTTGTTGAGATAGCTACCTCACACAGATCTAGCCTCTGTACCTAGATGTGGCAAATAAAGGCTATTTTGGGTTGACAAATATATAATAACTTGTGTGTAGAGACTTGTAAAAAGCAAAGTTTGCTCTGCACAGCTCAAATCTTTTCAATGTGTGGAGCCTAGGAAAAGTTGGTGCTCTTTTAGGTCAAGGAGACATGTCTTGCAGTGTTTTGTTCTAGCATGAACTTTGTGAAGAAAGGTAGAAACCTTCTGCTCTGGGATTGTGTGTCCTCACATTGTTGCTGTTCTCTCTTCCTCTTTCCTCTTGTACTTTAAGAAGAAATGTGAAAGTAGAGATTGAAAGGTGTGCAGTTCACAGTGGGAATAACCTGTAAGGAGGTAATAAGCTGTTTTTTTAAGCATGTAGGTAGTGAATATTTAGCTAATGGTAACAAGGAAATGTATTTCCATTTTTCTATAGGCGCAGTAGAATGCTGTAAACCAAGGTCGTGATATCCTCTAGTACAGACTACAGATTACAGGAATTCCATATGTTTCAACTGGGAATTATTATAAATCTACTATTGTTAAAAATGCTAGCTTAACCTTTTTGAACATCTTATTTCTACTCCCCAGAGCCTATGGTACCAATTTTGACTAACTGTTGAAAAACAAACATGCATTTTTTAATTTTTTTTTTTAAGCAAATTATGTTGAAGCTGTAAAGGCTGAAACAAAATTCTTTACAAAATGATTGGACAACAGAAAGTTTCCCTTAACTGCTTTTTTTTTTTCATTGGAATAGAAGGTCACATTATATGTGATTCATGGCATAAATGGTTTTGATATACTCCATCACCTTTCAAGACTTCCTTGGGTAAAGTGTTTAAAGATTAGGAAAGCTCTCTAGAGTAACAGAGCCTATTAATCCTAAAGGCTTTTTCTGGTTGGGAGAACAGCTGAATATATAGGAATTTCAAGAACATGTGAAAAGCAGAATAAAACCCAAAACATATGTCGTGCTGAACAGTACATAGCAGAACTATTCTAATCTGATCACCACCACACCCTGGGAGCTAAAATAAGTGTATAGCTGCAAAGAAAGATAGCACAGACACATATCTGGTGTAGTGATTTTGGATTTCCTGATTTAGATATAGTCAATGCTACCTATAATTTTCGCAGATCTTATGGAAAGTATTTGCAGGTTTCATTCCGTATATCAAAAATAGAATATTGATTAACTATTTGATAACTTCCTCCCTGCTACAGTTATTCTAATTCTGTTGTTGAACGTGGTATTGTGAGGCTGCAGACTCTAACGTAGTTAAATTGTGTTCTACCTCAGAGAGAGTTAAATCCTTTTTCTTGACTATCAAAAAAATGATGTGCTGCCTCCAGCACCGTAGCCATTCAGGGCAATAGGGAAGGAACACTGAAAAACTGATAAATACAATGGGCAAAGAGAGGTTAATTCTACGAGCGTGAAGGAGAGACTGAACATACTTTTTGAAATATGTTTTCCTAAAGGAATCCTTATGGAATTACTTTTTGTCATTAAAAGTCCAATATATATTTATTTGTGCTTTTTTGGGTTTTTTAGCAATGTGTTCAACTGTATGGAATTATTTTGTGTTGCATCCTCCCCGGTTTAGGTAAGAAACAGAAAACGTCAACATTGCAAGTGTTGCTGCCACTGCATAGTAGTTATGCTGCTCTTCTGGAGGGTACAAAGTAGTGAATTTATGATGAAAATACTTTAAAAGATGTCATGGTAAACAGTGAAAAATATGTTATTTAAAATCAAGGAAATAGATCAGGCAGAATAAAGCAGACAGAAGGAACATTATTTTTGTCATCTAACTGAAGGTGAATACATCTGCATTTCAAACAGTAATATTAGCAGTTTAGGAAATAAAGGACTAAAAGATACATCATTAGTGAAATATGTAGGATGCGGAGTATATCTCCCTGTATCAAATTCTGACTAATACCATCATATACATTCAGTAAATGACATTATCTGTCACTGGATTTTAGCGTTTCCTTTTAACTGTTAGGATGGGAGAATGGTTTTAAGGCATTCTTCAAAATGATCTGATGAAAATACAACACCTAGGTAATCTTTTTCCAGAGTGACCCTAAACTCACAAATCGGATATAAGAGTTGATTGATTTCTATAGTTACTGCCCTCTCTCAGGCAGAAGAAAAGAAATTCCATTGTCCACTCCAGATGCTATATTAGAAATTGCTACTATGTCATATGTTGTGTTTAGGTGAAGGTGTTCCTTTTTTCAAGTTACTTTCTATTCTCTGAATGCAAGCTGCAGTCTCTTTAGCTAGATGCCTTTAATTGCCACCAGGCAGCTAGCTCCCATTTAAGATTAGTGAGGATATGGATGATGTCTTTTGAATGCTGCGCATCTAGTTCATCACAGATGTTCTCAGTTGAATTTTTTAATATTCAGTTACAGTTTTTTGCAGAACTATCTGCTGCCTTCATCTTTGGTTTTGACATGCAACACTAACAAGGAGAGTATTTGTGATATCTATTGCCGAACAAGTAATTTTGAAAATTGATGCTGACTGGATAGTCAATGCAGCTAACAGATGGTCTTGTAACATGTTCTTTTGAATCACTAAAAAAGAAAAATAGGTTCACTTGGTCTTCTTTCTCTCAACAGACGAGCTCTATGACAAACAATAGAATCCTGCTGGTTCCTTAGTCAATTGAAAAAACACATTGTCTGCCTCTAGAAGACAAGGAAAAAGACAAATTCTGTAGGAAAAAGAGCCTGTAGGTGATATTGGCTTTCTTAGTCCAGCTCGGTGTTCCTGAGAAGAAAAATTGAAGTGTGTAGGCCTTCAGTACACCTATGCTATCGCAATGCCATGTTGTTCGGGCTTTTAAAAGTATGTTGTTTTGAAAACACTGATTATTCCTAATCACGGCCTGCATGCAATTGATCATTGTCAGTTGACACATGGCAGATGAGTTTGAAAAATATTCTCTTTTCAATTATTTTCTTTGGATACATTCACTTCTTCTATACTTTGCTGCTTTTCTAGCCTTCAAATAGAGAAAATAATACAAACCCAAGATCGTTTCTTTTTAAAACCTCAATCTTATCCGGTGTTCAAAGCCTGTGGCACAAACAGCTAGTTATTGCTCTTCAAACAGGATGTTAACAGATCTGGATCAGTAAAAAGAGAATATGTGAAAAATCCCTGAACGTGCTTTTTTCCCTATACTAATCCCATGAAGTGACCGCTCAGCCTTCTACAAAGGAACATCCAATATGTTGTGCTCTAGGAATACTTTCTACTCACTTTGCATAAATGCCTGCACGTATCTCAGTGTCAAAATAGATTTGTCATCTGTTTTGCTGTTTTGTAAAATCTTTGTGAAATAATCCTGCCTAGCTATTTAGGTGTGTTTAGTCTCGAGTCTGACAAGTCTTGGTTTCTCAGCTGCATAGGTAGTGATTTAGGGTATGACTTAAGGAATGCCACGTGTAGTCTTTCCCTTTTCTATGCTTACATTTTTAATAGAAGGAATAGGAATTTTGAAAACTTTTGGACTCTGAAGATGTCATCTAGATTTTAATAAGCAGGACTTCCAGTAAGCCTCAAACTGATCCTAAGGAAGTGGATAGCTTTCAGTTGATTAAAACAGCCATTCTACTGGGTTATTAAAGCTGTCATTCGCTACAATGAAAGCGCTTTTAAAAAGGCGCTATTTTAATAAATCCACCCTATTTCTTTTCACAGACTTAGTGAGTTTCATCCATGTATCAGCATAAATTGACAGAGTCAAGTGAAATGCATGGCAAGATGTCTGTATTGATTGGCAGACTTGGCCTG
>VZTU01006467.1:0-134437 GCA_013400835.1 Zapornia atra
AGTTACACCAAACTGCAACATAAAGTAACTGAAGAAAGTCCATATTTACAGTGCAGTAACTGATGTTAACACTTGACTGGTTTTATTTAGATGTGTTGATCAGCTTTGCTATGGATGTAGTTTAACAGGAATCTTCTGTCTTTTGGAATCCTTGAATTTAGGGGCACAGGAAGAAGAAATCAAGTCTGTTACAATCTCTTTCTTCCAAAAAATCATATACATGGGTGAATTATGCATTTGGTTACATAGTTGTAAATCTTCACATTACTGTTTTTACCCAGTGACAAAATACTCTTTTAGCTTTTTTAATGCTTACAGAAAAATTCTCCATGATGTATATTGCAAGTGGTAATTTTTGTCTAGAAATATTGATGACATCTTGCCTATGGCAATGAACAGGTTTTAATACAACAATAAAACATGCCTTGTCTTCTTAATTAGTCTCCATTGATTAAACATGCAGATTATTTATAAAAAAGCCTAATGCAACAGAAAGGAAGAATAACTAATGCAGTGGCTGTATTCCCAGGATCACAGGCAATTCATCTTTACTAAGCTAGCTGAGCCTCTATAATCTCAAGGCATTTATGAAATCATAGGGAGAAAGCTTTAGGTTAAGCATATTTAGTATAAAAAGTATTTGTTTAATTTGTTTCTTAAGATGAAGTTCTATTCTTGAGGGAAGAGGAAAGCACTCACAGAGTTAAAGCCACAGACATCTTACAGTAAGATGTAAGAAGCCTGATCAGATCACGAATGGAAACAATCTTTATGATGCTGAGATTCTGTAGTTTAAAATTAAACATCACAGTCCAGCCCCTGTAACCTGTATCATCCTCACAAGCCCTGTTTTACACATCACAGCAATTAGTGAAGCATATACTATACTATTTAGACAAAACCTTTCTGTCAGAAGCTGGTGATGTAGTGACTCAGCAAGGCATCATCAGAAGGCATTTGCCAGCACTAAGGCTTTGTACACCTCTGTGGGGGCTAGACCTGTCAGATTAATACAAGGGGCTATTTTTATAACATCCAGAAAGTTTCTGCTGTACATCAAACTACACTAGATGCTTATTTTAGATGACAGCAATTCATACATTTTTCTTGAACAATACAGTCTTTAGCACTTTTTGGGTATGTGCATCTCCAAAAACGAAACTTTCCTGTGAAGCCTTTTGTAGAAGAAGGGCTTCCAAATTGAGATCATCAGAGACAGTTTCATCAGGTTCTTCAAACATACCAGTGAATTAACAGCCCACATACTGACAGTAAGTAGCAGTCGAGGCGACAGGCTGCCTGAGTATCAGGGATTACTCTGAGCACGAAATTTGGGACAACATGGACATCTGGCTTCATGCCCTGCTCTTTTCTGCTGAGTTGGGGTTTGGCCCCAGCTGTTACTGAGTTTCTCCTGAAAAAGGCTGGGCTCTTCAGCCAATCTGGCCTTTTCTTTATTGTGTTCATTTTTTCTCTCAGAAGAGAAATCTCACCCTCCCTTCCATCTACTCAGTTGTTTTCATTCTTAAAATGGCTTGTCTGTGAGTCCCAATTATTCCTGCAAGTGCTGATGGTGGATCACATGAATGTGATGTGCACAGCCTGCCACTAGCAGAGGGGTTGTGCTTTACTTTCTCCTGGCTGTCCTCAAATCTACCCAGGGTGTTTGGAGGGTTATTCAGAGTCCATGAGCTGAGCATTTCACCCCGACTCATGTCTGCTTCCACATCCCTGAGCTGATGGGGATGACCCTGACAGCGTATATGTGAAGTGGTTGAAGACACCCCTGAGATCCCAGCTGTGTCTCCAAGGACTTCAAGCAACTTGTAGAGAGAAAATGGAAATTACCACCAAAGCCAAGTAAATTCCACCAATGATGTCATTAACACTTGACTTTCGCAATGTGCTCTTTGTGTGTGTAAATTCCAGGATGACATTGTCAAGGAAGTTGCTGTTATGAACTAACGGCACAGGGAAGTGACTTGGAAAAGGTGACACCAGGACCAACGAAGGTAGTGACACAGAAGTGGGATTTTCTGAGTCATGGTCTGACCCTCAGCCCTCCATGCTCCGGCTGCTCTGATGCTACCACTGTCCTCCTTCTGTCATTCTCTCTTGCCCTCCTGCGGTCCTGTATCATCTGCCTATCCCTGCTCACCAAAGCACTTACCAAAGTGCAGATATTTACTTATGCTCCCACTTCTTGCCTGGCAAAATGTAGCTGTGTCTGCACTTTTCTAAATGGGGATGGATTAATTGCACGCTTAAAAGCTTTACTGGATGGAGAACCACACTCTAGAGCCAGATCTACCTTCATTGCTGGAGCCTACAGGGAGGAGAAGACATTTTTCTCCTTCTCCCCAGCTGGCTGGGAAGGGGATAGGCAAGAGAAGCAGGGAGAGCACTGAATCAGAATTGTCTTGCTTGGAAGGAACCTTTCAGATCACCAACTCCAGCCATCAACCTAACCTGCCAAAACCACCACTAACATGTCCCTAAGCACTGCACCTACCCATCTCTTAAACACTTCCAGGGCTGGCAACTCCACTAACCTCCCTGGGCAGCCCATTCCAATGCCTAACAACCCTCTCAGTTGGTTTCTGCATCAGAGCAGGCTGCACACACTGTCAGGAAGCAGGAACTGGAGCATGAGGCTCCGAGCACCTGCCTTGATCCTGAAGCACCCTAATAGCAAGGCTGAGCTGAGACCTGTACCGCATCTTAGTACTTCTGTTGTATTTTTAAAAGAAAACATTGTAGAAAAGGTTTCCCTACTGACTTTGGAAAAAAGAGACACCTGAAGACTCAACAATGTTTTTTATGCAGGCAGCTACTTGTAGTAGTGATATCGGTTGTAGATAGGATAACTAGTAGGAATAATAATAATAATAATAATAATAATAATAATAGCCAGCATAAAAAGCATTGTTGGTTTTTTTTCTTGGTAGGAATTGGTTATTAGTACAAATAATACTTTCATTTAAGTAATTATTTTGTGTGCAAAACATGTTAGGGATGGTATCTAAGTTGTGCAACACAGGGATGCTGGAACCTCTATTACCTAAGCTATTAAACATCCTTTAAACTATGGAATAAAAATACCACATCGTGCCTGTTATTGTAAGTACACAACATTTAACTCCCCATTGAAAAGAAAAACTGTACTTCTTACATCTTTTCCTGCCTGAAGCATGTTTCCATTGTCTTCTCAGAAAAGCAATAAGTTTGGACTTAATCTGTTTAATCATACCTTCAGTTTTCATCCCTTTGTGTCATTATCAGCAATGTATGATTTTTAAAAGACCTGTTTCTGAAGTTATTTCCCTCATGAAAAGCTTTGGTTTTGCTTCTGAAGTGTGTATCTTATAAACTCACCTGTGGTGCTAAGGACAAAGATCAGATCTCTTTGTTGAATCACTACAGGCAACAGGAATTTTGATATTTATCTCTATGGCGGATAGGACCAGGGGGAATGGCCTTAGGCTGCATCAGGGCAGGTTCAGATTAGACATTAGGAAAAAGTTCTTCACCAAAAGGGTTGTCAGGCACTGGAACAGGCTGCCCAGGGTGGTGGTTGAGTCACTAACCCTGGATGTATTTAAAAGATGAGTAGATGAGGTACTTAGAGATATGGTTTAATAGACGGTGGGTATGGTTGGACTCAATCTAAATGGTCTTTTCCAACCTAGTGACTCTGTGATTCTGTGAAACCATATTGAAAGAAGATATTTCAGACACATTTTCCAAAATTCCTGGCAGTATGATGGATGAGCAGTGGCTGCCCTGAAGGAGGGAATTGGCAGCTCCTCTCTCCCAGGGAGGGGAGGGCTAGAGTCATACATCCTGCACCATCAGCAGTGCATCTGGGAGGGAGGTGGGAAACTACCACCGAGGTCCAAACTATTTATCAGATAAAATTATTGCTGAATTTGACCCAAATTCATAAAGAAATTAGTTCAAATTGCATTTTTTTTTAATTTAAAAAGAACAAAAAATTTTGCTGCTAAATGCCACCTCTGAACATCAGTCATGCACACTGAAACCACCACTTTCTTTTGCAGCCCATGCCCGTGACTTCTACCTGCACAGACAGGAGTGATGCTGGTGGATCCTTCAGCTCCACCAACATAGTGGTCAAGACAGTATCATGATACCAACTGCTTCCCTGCAGTCTCCTTGCCATGCTGCAGGCCAGCCCCAACCTGAAGAATCTGCACATTAATGCTACTTCAGAAACCTCACTGGTTTAGGTTACAAAGTCCCAAGGCTGTATGTGAGCTCTCTTGCACGTTAACCTTTTTGTATCTTCTTTAAATATTGTGCAGACTCTTTTCATAGCTGAGCAGTCATTTCAGCAAGTGTGGCAGCTGATTTACAGTTCGTACTTTGTACACTTTCTGTAGTGAAGCATAAAATTGAAAGGCTTATGTCAAATTCATTCATACCTGAACACATTCGAGAACAAATTAATTTTAAGGCACTTACAGGGTATATAATGTTTCTATGTGATGCTTTGCAAATCCATAAAGTAATTTATAACATAAAGTCTATTTTAGAAGAGAGCTGCAGTAGAACAGCAGCTGAGTGATTTCAATCTAAAATATCCTAGTTCTACACTGCCACAGATATCTGCAATTCAGATCTGATAGGAATCATGAGTAATCAGTTTCTAAAGCAAAATTATTATACAAGGAAAGGCTCTCAGTGCAATGTCTTCTTGCAAAATCAGGCTATTCTAGGACAAATTAAGTTTTCTAACCATCAGTATGCAGCACAGTAGATAAGGGGTCAGATGCAGATCTCAAACTAGTATAAATCAGGAATCAGTCATGCAGGACCAGAATAAACTCATTTAGATGAATATTGGATAAATGCCATGTGTAACTGTAATACCAGCACCATTGTAATTAACTTCAAGAGAGTCTCCACCCCATGAGAACAGATGTCTTCCAGATGACATTACTGTTGTGGTCCTTCTCTGGGTGGCATGGACAATGGAGGGCATCTCAGCACAAGGCAAGTGCCTTCCTTGCAACATGTGACTGTGTGTGTCCCTTGGAGGTCCATCATTTACATTTCCGTGGCCACTGGATACCTTTTGCTTTCTTCAGCAGGAGCTGGGAACTGCCAGCACTGTTCAGCATCAGTCTCTTGCTGCACAGGATCCCAGAAACCATGTGGGCCACCTGCCTTTGGTCACAGCCAAGCTCCTTCTCCACTTGCAGCAACATCATGCCTATAAATTCTCCCACACTGAGCACTTATCATTAGCAAACGTGGTAGGCAACCATCAAAATGTTCAAAGAGAAGTGGTGACCTAAATTCAATCCTGGGATGAGCAGCTACAGCTCCCCTGAAATTGCAGGCTGTTGCGGATGGGAATGAATGCTGAGTCCAAAGAGCTGACAGCCAGCTGGCATGTCACAGCAACTCCTGCTCCCTCCTGGCATCTTTATGCCTGCTTTTTTTCAGGGGTATTCCTGCTCTTTCTGCAAGCAGCAATTTAATATACTAACAGTACAAGGAGTAAAATATACAGCAGTGGCTGCGAACTGTTGCTGTGCTCCTCTTCTCACTATTCATCCTGCTTGGCTTGCGTATTGCACTTGGGTAGCTAACTCTGCAATTTGGACACAGGTAGTGTTTTCCCTCATCTCCTCAGGAGAAACAGAGACATAATCAGAATTTAGAGTGACTTCTAAAAGGTGTGTATTTCAAAGGCAAAATTGCAACATAAAGCATTCAGTGAAACTATAACCCCAGTACCACCTGTGTGCAGAAGGGGGAAGGAAAATATCATTCTTCCTAACAGCCAGTGGCTGCTGACCAAAGGGTCTAACTCAAAGAAGCCATTCGTACTCCTCTCATCAGAGGGAGGAAGCCCTAGTTTCAGTTCCCCCATGTGGTGAATTTTGAGATATTTATAAAAAGTGGAACACCTTCCACAGTGCAGGACAATAAAGGTCACCCCAGCACAGCTGGGCAGGTAACCAGTCAGCATGGTACAGCCACAGCCGCAGCGACTCAGGACAAACCCTGGCTGTGGGGCGATGGCATTGTCCTTCAACAGAGAAACAGAGGCCAGGGAGTCACCCCGGGGTGGGTGGATGCTCATGCAGGATGGAAGTGCTGCGACTTGCTGTTCTCCTCTGCTGAATGCTAGGACCAGGTCTCTCAAAAGCAGCTAACAATACTGGGTGCATTCAATTTTTCAGCACAGGAATTGATTTTGCTGTACATTATTTTTCTGAAAGTCACTCCAAACTGTGTGCTCCAAAAATCCTTCTGAAAAGAGTTAACTGCCACCAGGCCTCCTTTACCTCTTTCTTCCTTGCAGCCCCACAGCAGCTGCATCATTGACATATCTGAAGTGAAAAAAGTCTTTATTCCAGCAGGAAAGGGTGAAAAAGGAAGAACTATTAAACTGAAATTCTGCAATGAAAGAGGAGGAAGATTTCAAAGGAACACAAAGAAAACTTAAACTTGCATTCAGCTCAGCAGGAATGCCTTAGGTCTAGACTTCACCTATTTCTCTGCAGAAAGCAAGTTAGTGCTTCAAACTTAACAACTCCTTTAAACAAAAGGATTCCTAAAATTTGCTTTATCATCAGAAGGTGGTGGCTGGCAGCCAGGAAGTGCAGGAAGCAGTGGGGTGCCAGAGGATTCTCCCCCAGCACAGCCCAGTTGCAGCCACTGCCCTGCTGCAGAGGGCAGGCAGCTGTTCTGAGTGCCCTGCTGCCCACTGTGCTGTTTGCCGAGTGTTTTGCTCTCTCCTGTTTGTGGTAAATACGCCCAAAGTAAATAATTTGGGCTGGAATCTGATTTCTTTCTGCCTCAGGTTGCATTTTTTTCTTTAAACTTACAACACAGGAGTTCAGCAGTTTTTGAGAGCCTGTATCATTGCCTAAGGAGCTCCTGACTCTGAGAGGAGATGAAAATTCATCAACTTTGCTGTGTCTGTCACAGTAATACTCAAGTATTAACTAAATAGTATTTGGATGGAGATTTTTTTCTGAATTTTAATTGTGAAAATTGGTCATAAGGACTAACTAAATGGCAGCGTAGCCCTAATGCACCGTTGCCGTGCTGGTGCAGAACACACTGGGTATGTTCATGTCCTATGGGTTAGATACATAGAGGTCATAGTGTCATGCCATGATGCTGTAACACCCACCTCTCAGGGATCTAACCCCCCTCAAGCATTCACAAATGGATGTAATAGGTAGATAGCTCTCAGGGTTAGGGGAGAAATGGGTTCCTAAGCTTGGGATACAGGAAAGCCAATACAATGCAGAAGGACTGTCTGTGCTAGATGGTAGATAATGTAAAGGTGAGGATGCATTTGAGATGGAAGCCTGCTGAGCTCTGAACAAAATGCAGTGGAAATGCTCAGCTTTTCCTGGCTGCTGGAAAGCTGCTTCTACTGGAGGGCATTTCTATGCACCCCTGCTGTTTCCTACCCCTGTATTTCAGGAAGCAATTGATTGTTCATCCTACCTTCTACTGTATTAAACTTTCCCGGGTGGTTGTCACAATGAAAACTCTGCTGGGACATCTCACAGCTACCCTGGAGACCTCCACAGGGCCAGGAGGAGACCAAGTTTGGTCCCTGGTTGCAGTACTCGTTCCTAGCCAAGGCTGCCTCCTTTGGCCACATCCATCTTCAGATTTGTGGCATGCTCTCTGGGATTTCTGGGAGGGGGGAACACTCCCTGAAGATGGCTAATTCTTGTTTCCATGCCTAAATACAAATCTCCTACAGGTGGTTCCTCCCTCTGTGTGGGTAAGGGACCTGTCACCGCATAGGTACCTCTGTTTGCTGAGAAAAATGCTTATTAAAAAATTACATTTGTTTCTCTCTACCACCATCATAACCTTCTCAGCTAAATTATTTGGACAAATTTCTCTCTTGAACTGTCTCTTTAATTGTGCTGCTAATGAGGTGGGTAGGGCACCAGGGTAAATAAGCACATGCAGGGTGCTCTGCTTGGGTGGAGATTGCCTCCAGCTGCCGAACTAACATAGCATAGTTCAGCAAAAGGAAGCCTGCAGCATAGACAAACATTTTGCTACTGACCCTGATTTCCCATTAGCGTATTAAAAATGTGGACTTTTCAATTAAAAAGACTTTATAAGGCATTTGACTTGATATTCAGGGTATAGCATTAGCACTATGTTGGCTTAATAAAGCACATATGAAACAATGCTGAAGAACTGCTTTCTCTAAGCAACATTCGACAATGAGCCACCATCATTAAACAGGGCTGTTCCTTGTAGGGGTGTATGCAGATTGCTCCTAGACCTAAAACTGTTCATCAGCAGTGCAGATGCTGCATTAGATTATGGCTGAGAAAATCTGTAGCTTGCACAAGAACTGATGTTATGTTTAAACACAGCAGAGAAGACAGCCATGTGAGACCTGTTGCTTGGTCAGTAGAGTTAAACTCCACAGAAGAAGAAATAATGTCTCCTCTAGTTAAATGCTACTTTTCCTCGAAAGGGTTTAGAGTCCAAACAAGAAGATGAGATCTCAAGTCCTCTTGTAGCTGAGAAGGCTAATGAGACCTTGGATGGCTCAACAGGGAATGCCGAGATGGAAGCTGACATGAGTGTGCTATGTGCACCCTTAGTATACACGTATCACTGAAGATGCTGAAAAACTGAGAAGGATGCAGAGAAGAGCTGAAAAGTGGGCCAAGGACTAGAGAAGGCACCTAATGGGGAGAGAAAGATTTAAAAAGCAGTATTTGTCTAGATTATCAAAAAGAAGATTGAAAGGTCTTGATTACAGTGAATAGCTATCTTCACTGGGAGAACAGAGCTCTTTAATCTGGAGGAAGAGGATAAATGGTTGAAAGCTGAAACCAGCTACATCTGAAGGGGAAATTAGGCAAAACATGTTAATAGCGAGGGTTGGAAACAAGCTGCTGAGGGAAGGGAAGGAGTGCTTGATGCAGATGTTATGATGCTTTTCTTGCACACATCCTATGTTTCAGTCCATCCCAACATGAGCACAACTGTGTGAGATTTTAAGTGGTGTGATAAAATCTAATTGTCTCTTCCAGCTTCAAGGTTTGGGATACTGTAAAAGCTGTCTGGAGGTGGGGCAGGGCTGTGCCTGCCAGTTTGGGGTCTCTGCGGGGAGAAGAGGCTCCTGTTTTCTTCCCTTCCAGGACAGTCATGCCAGGAACCAGCACTGGGATTTACTCCTAAAACCCTGACTGGCTGTGTTTCCAAAATGCCTTGCAGCACAACAAACACTTATGACCTCACTGAAACTCCTCCTAAGGAGCAGAGGGAATGGCATGGCATTGCAGGGGCAACCATGCCATATGACACCCATCCCCATGGGCCAGGCAGTTTGGGGTGCTGAGCCAGGCCAACACAAGCAGGTGATGCCTTCCCCGGGCTAATTACTCAGGAGAAAACCCTGTCTCCTCATTCTGAGAGAGCTTTCTACCTGAAATTGAATCCTTATTCTTAACGGGAATACATTTCCTCTCAGCTCTCTCCATCTCCCCATCTTCCACAGAAATAAACAGTTATGTTTTCTGTAGCAGAGCAACAACATCCTTTGGATGCCTATTAGAGAGCTTCACCCTCACTTTGTTGCTGAGCTCAGCTGTGCACAGTCTGTCTGTCAGTCAGTCCCCACAACCCAGCCCAGCCACACTGTGCTGCAATTGTGCCTTTGCATCTAGCAAATGGTTCCTAATATAACTAATATTTTTAATCTACAGCAGGACTGAGCTCAACTTGGCTAAAAGGCTCCCAGAAAGCTGGATATGATGTCACCTGTGACAAAACAAGAATCCTCACCCTCTTTGAAACTGACTGTAGCTAATTTTTATTACTTTGTCAATCTCATGGCACACTGTTCCAGGCTTTCATAAATTTATCTTTGCCAAAATGCATCTCTTCAGTGAGGGCACAGCTGGGCTGAAAATAAGCAGTATTAACACCCTATCATAGTGGTTCTAGACTTTTTCAGGATGGAAAGTCCTTTATTCAAAATTTTAAAAAAATTATCAAAATCTTCATATATTTATTAGAGAACCAAGAGTGAGAATATGATCAGTGCTGGCAATGGTGCATAGGTGCAGCAGCCCTTGGAGAAGAAAGATGTGTGGACTATGGCTGAATTTGCAGTGCCTTGTGTTATCCCAGATTGCATGCCTGTGACTTTTGAGGATTCAATCCCTGGAAAGAAATACTTTCCTCCAGCTCATGAATGGTTCCCAAAGTTAAATCCCTACTGACCAGCTGCAGATTACCTATGGAAGCTCAGCAGGTAATTGCCTGGTCTCATGATGATATAGCAAGAAATTTAAGATTCTGTCTTCCCAGCCTGCACTCCTTCCTCCAGAACCCCTCACATATTTTCTTCCCATGACTACCCAGGGAAAGTAGCTGCTGTAGCTACTCCTGGGATGCAAGAGTGCAGGTAACAGAGTTACAAAGGAAAAAGCTCTTCTTTGAGCAAAATCACTCTCTGAAGTGTGGTTAAGGCCAAAAAAATATTTCCCTCACACAGAAGGTAGAGAGGAGTAACAAATGGCAAAACTAATGAGTCAGTTATGTGTTTTCAAAAGGATGGAGAATGAGTTATTTGACGAAAAACTGGATGGCTTAATTGCAGTATCTGTTGTGAGCCTCTACCAGTTTGGCTGTGGTATAATCCATTGACTTTTCTATAATTGTTCTAATTAAACAATCAGAAGTGAGGAGCAAATTAGACCCAAAGTCCACATTTGCAGGCAATTAAAAGCACAGGATTCTGGCTGGTAGAAATGAATGTTTAAATCAGCTGATTTAACAACAATTAAACAAAACCTTGCTAACTTGTACCATAAAGAAATCAGTAGAAAGATCAGGATAAAATACCTGGAATTGCCAGAGAGCAACAGAGAAGTGGAAAATAATGACAATTACAAAAAACCCCCAATCCCCAAAACAATGGTTTTCACAGAAAAAAGCCTTCTAGGGCAACTACTCTATAGCAAAGTAATGGAAAGCAAAACTTATAAAGACATTAATCAAGGTGCAAGTGAAAGAAAATGAGATGCTTCAGGGCACAGAGATGACAAGAACCGTATCTGTGGCAATAAGGGATGATGGAAATCATACAGGGGGAAATAAAACAAAAGATACATGAGGAAAGGATGCAAGTGCTGCAGAACACCTGCTCTGACAATACAGTCTTTTGCTCTCACTAAAAGAGAAAATCAATAAAATCTGTGTAGGAAGAAAAGCTTATTAAATGATTGACTGTCCAACTGGACATTCCTGTTGGCAAACACATTGCTCTGTCTGATAGATGGGCACTGGGGCCAAGAGGTTATTCACTGAAGCAATCAGGCTACACAAAATGTAGATTTGGAAACAGCAGAGCCCCAGTGAGGTTCCTGCTGTTGGGCAATTTCTTTTTGCTGCAACATCATGAGTTCATTTGTGGACTGGTGAAAGGGTTTCAATGGAGGGAGGAGTGGGAAGGACTCTTGCAGCTCTGGCCCAGGGTATGCTGGATCTGTGCATGCCCATGACCAGCCACATTGAAGCACCTGTCTCAGGAGCAGTGATAGCCTGTGGCCATGGTGGTCTGTCTGAGTGCTCAGTGCCAGTGGCTCACTCCCTCACCCTGCTCTCCATACATCGAGTACAAGCAGGATGGAACTGTAACACTGCAATTCTTTGTATGCAGGAATGTCCTAGCCCATTGTCAACAAAGGACTGTGAACTTTAGAGTCATAAGGATTTGGACTGGAACCTTCAAAGATCATCTAAGTCCAATCTTTCACTAGGTCAGTTTGTTGAAGGTCACTCTTTATTTGGCATATACCAAAGCAACAATAAAATGCCTTCTTCTAAAAGACTCCGTTTCCCCCACTGTCAGGCAGCAAGTTGTATCTTGATGAAGTTTTTGCTCTCTCTGTTGGCTATGTTACTGGCAGGTCCCTGGTCACATTAGATTCAGCTTGTTGCTTCCTTGTGCTCCCTGCCTCATCATGTCCTCAGGGCTTCCCCGTGGGCCAGCAGCTTCTCCTCTTCCCCACAGTGTTACTGACCCCTTTTTGCAGTATGAAATGCAGAGCTTGGTGAGAGCAAGAGAGGGAAAAGAAAGGGGCTTTCGAGGGAAAGCAGTGGACTTCGAGAACATGCATTTCATCCTTAATTGTGCAGCTTGGCTGACAAGCCTGAGGCACAAAGAAACTCAGGTCTGACAGGAACACGTCACAAACCCAATGCCCTAACATCCCCTCTGATATGGCAACTTCTGACCAAGGGGACATGATTATACCTCAAGGGAATTCAGACATGTTTCAGTGTGCCTGCAACCCCTTTATTGCATGTTTCTGTGCACAGTGGGCTGAAGTTTGGTGCAGACGTGAGCTCTGGAGACAGCAGCCCTGGAAATGTCATTGCCAACAGCCACGTCCTCCAGTAGCTTCCCTCCTCTCCTGTGCTTCTTTGCTAGTATAACTCACACCGGCAGTAAGATTTCATTGTCAAAGTAATGCAAAGCTTTTGCATTTTATTAAGTATCACAGAATCACTAGGTTGGAAAAGACCTTTGAGATCATTGAGTCCAATCATACCTGTCCTCTATGAAACCACATCCCTAAACACCTCATCTACTCGTCTTTTAAAAATATCCAGGGTTGGTGACTCAACCACATTCCTGGGCAGCCTGTTCCAGTGCCTGATAACCCTTTTGGTGAAGAACTTCTTTCTCAGCCGCTCCTCGTAAGGTTTGTTCCCCAGCCCCTTCACCAGCCTGATCGCCCTTCTCTGGACACACTCCGGGACCTCATTGTCTTACTTCTAGTGAAGGGCCCAAAACAGAACACATTACTCAAGGTGTGGCCTTGCCAGTGCCGAGTACAGGGGCACAATCACTTCTCTGGACCTGCTGGCCACACTATTTTTGATACAAGACATATATAATAATACTCTCATACTGTGTCTGCTGTTCTGGAACAAAAGGGAAATCATTGGCTTTCCCCATCCAGATTGCTGAAATAGCAAGGTATTCTTGTGGAGTCTGATGATGTTTGATTGAAGGAACTAACATTGTGAATCTAGCTTCCTTCCTCAGTAAAACTACAACCGAACCACTGACACATGGTAGGCTTGGAGGCAACAGAAGCTGTGGATTCTAGCAGAATTTAAAGAAGAGCCTTTGGAAGATGCTCAAGATTCTATATCCACGTTCTACATACACTACATCCACAGCCTCTCCCTCACCCACCTTGTCATAGAAAGTGATCGGGTTAGTTTGGCAAGACCTGGCTTTCATAAACCCATGTTGATCACCCGGTTGTCATGTCTGTACTGTGTGATAGAACTCAAGATGACCTGTTCCATGATCTTCCCCCAGGACTGAGGTCAGACTGACAGGCCTGTAGTTTCCTGGATGCTCATTCTAGACTGATGGGGGAGTAGACTTTGAGGACAGGCCATTGGTGCCTGCAAATCGGCAAATTCTCCAGCTCCCAAACACCCTAAACTTACTGCTGTGGATTGGGATCCAGCCAATTTGACCTCAATGTTTTTCTGTCCTTTACTTTTTTTTTTTGAGTTTTGGGTTGGAGAAAGCATAAAGTAGAGTTGTTTTTTTTCCTTTTCCTGGAATATGAAGTGTTGAATCAGGCTTATGAGCTCTTGGGGCTACTTCTGCTTCACTTCAGTCTGAGGAATGACAGGGAATCAAACTGAGCATTGGCCCTTCAGTTATTAAAAATTTATTTAGAGATGTTTTCTCCTTCCCAAATTAATGTCAAGAAAATCCTGTTGTTTGTTGCCTGCAAATTGTGAATAATTTTTACTTTCCAGCACATTTTTTCCTGACTGCTGACAGATTAGAAGAAAATCAAAATTATTATGTACATTAATAATAGAATACACATATAAAGATAACCTTGAGCTGCCTAAACTCTGCATATTTCTCTAGATTGCTGTTAGCTTTTGTATGTGAATGGATTAAAAATAAGAAAAATATTGTGAACTAAATTTAAAAAAATTTGTATCAATAAATCAATCGCAATTTTTAAGCAGTCTTTGTTTTCCACCATGAAATATAATATTTATATCTGCAAGGAATAGATTTCTAACCTTAAATAGTTGATAGTATTCAAATTAGTTGGAGCTTAGCAAAACGCTCTTTATTCCTCAAGTCATAAATTATTTGTTTTTCTAATAGAAAGCTTGATTTTATTTAACTGTGCCCACACAGCATCATCCCTTTGTTATTATGATTATTTAGAAAGAGAAATGAAAGTTTTTCTTTTGTTTCTTCTGGAAAAAAAAAATACTTGCAGAAGAGAGAAAATCAACGACGCTTATATCAGGGTTGGCAGGATTCTCAACAGGGAAAAAAAATCTCTCCAGTTATTATTTTTTCATCTCTTCTGCATTTTTAGTTGTGTTTAGAAGAAATGCTATCTGTAATCTGTGCTACAACATACTTGTTGAGGCAGAAAGGTCATTGCCAGGCTGTATCCTATGTCAGTTAGCCTCGCTGATGTCTGCTGTACGATTTAATAATCTACTTGCTCAAGTACCAAATTTGCATTGCAGTATTCAACCATTTGGAGCTTTCTACAGGAGTTGAATACTGGGAAAACCCAGCACATGTGGTGGAGTGGCTGGGAACCTTGCTTGATGTAACCCATTGAAACCTACCAAAACCAAAGTTGGGAACCCAAGTGCTGGACATGTGGTTTGAAAAACTTATTTTCCAAATTTAATTATATAACTGAGATGCACAAGATTTATCTGCAAGCTATTCAGGTGCCAGAACTTTCCAAATTATTTGCCTGCTGACACAGGTTACACCAAGTAGGGCTGTACTAAATCGCCTTAGTAGTAGGTCAGGTATATCTCAGGGGCAATTTATCTGGAATTTGATTGACGTGATGCCAGAGCTTTGTAAAGTATGGGAGGCTTAACTGTTCACCTTGCTATCTGGTCTAGCTATAGTTGTGGAATATTTAGTAAATGGCAAAATTTAAGCCTTGAAAAAATGGTATTGGGGATGCTCAGGAACTAAAAGGGGCAAGAGTCTGGTTTTAATGAAATCAGTGCAATCAGACAGATCTGGTCTGGACTCAGCCTGGTGTAGGCACTGCCACCTACGCAGGGCAAAGGAGCACAATACAACAGTGGGGAAAGAATTCTTCAGACATTTTCTCTGCAGCAATACTGTATGAAAATAGTTTGAGCTATCACTTCCAGAATGACAGATTAATCTAATTTTGAGGGAAAAGCAGAACTGACACTGATGGATGAACAGGCGGCAGGAGGGGCTGAGAGCAGGGTGTTAATCCTATTGTTGCATCTGAGCGGAGAGAGGACCTCATCCTCCAGCACTGATGACTCAGTAGAGGGCAGATATTTAAGGAAAGGTCCTGCTCTGTTTACTTAAAAAATCGGCTTTGGAAATTTAGTTTTCATGAAGGAGGCAGGATCAAGTCCTTGGTTACGGTTGCAAGGTGTTACAACCTCAACTGCTTCTTCCCCTCCCCCCAAGAAAAACCCGACAGCAAACAGGGATCCCCAAGCAAAGCACTGTATTTCTCATTTGAAGAACTGCCATCTGAAATTTTTAATTTTTGAATTTTCTTCATGACAGTATACTATCAAATGTATTTGATGCCTAATTTAATCTAGTTTCTATGCATCATTATGATAATGAAATGTCTCTGTCTTTCAGTTAGGAAGATGCACCCACAAAACTTGTTCTTTGCCTTGATTTCCAATGACTTGCCACGTTTGCTTTTCTAAATCCAGGCCAGGCTGCTAAACATACTTCATAATTTCCAGTTTTCAATGCCCCAGATGGAATGGAAATGGAGTCCCCAGACTGGCTGCAGTACTGGGCTCCAACCGTAATTCAGATCTCGTGAGCGTGTAACTCAGTATTTCTGCTTGCATCAAACAGGGGGAGAAGCAGATCTGACCCTGCCAGAAGTGTGAAGCATGGGCCAAGAGAGACACGTCTGTAACTGGCTCACTAGTGTGATGTGATTGAAACCAGCATGAGGGCTCCGTGCCTACATCATGTTGGGTGCTGCGAGAAAAATACAGGTATGTCTTCTGAACTGTGAGAAATGAAGAAGTAAAAAGAACAACTTCTTGAACAGAGCAGCCTGTGGTTCAGGAAAGAAAAAGTAAAGCCCAGAATGAAGTGGGAGATATATACAGGGAGACATCGATACAGATATTTTAAAATAACCATATGGAATGAACGGAGAATAAAACTCCAAAATGAACTGTAAACAGAACAAATTTACATGAAGCTGAACAAAACTAGGCAAGTTAGACTCACTATCTTTATCTTGTGTGAAGGTTTTATTGTGCCTTCAGGATAAAAAGGAGCTTGAAAGGGTTATATATCTCATGAAACACATCTGCTGAGCTTCTAATGGTTATGCTGCAGGTAGAAGACATTGCTTATCAAAGCCTAAATAATGTTCTTGCTTTCACATATAAAGAGGAACTGTAAAGTCTGGAAAAGGGATTCCCCAAAGCAGGCTCACACCGGAAAAATACCTAATCATTCACTGCTGGCAGGGCTGGGAGCCTATGACTAATTCTGCATCAATTACGCTACTGATCTGCTGTTAATCTATACACAAATCCTGTGGGTGCATTAATGTCCCTTAGTGTTTAGACAGAAGTAAAGCAAGATAGAGACAAACCCAGTAAATAATTGTTTCTATGTATTGTCTATGCTAGTGATCACAATGGGAATGTTCTTTGGCAAGGTTTGGGATAAATGACCCAGTCACATTCCCTTTCACTCTAGAAATGTCCCAGGGCTTACAATGTTCTCAGGCGAGTTTAGTGCTTACAGAAAGTATTATACTGACAGCTCCAAAAGTTAAGTCTTTGCTTCCAAAGAGTGGAAGCATGCCTGGTAGAAAAAGATTTCTCTGCAATTTCCCACCAAGAGGCTGCCAGATGTTCTCTGGAAAATGGGATTTTCTGTGTGAGAGACTCAGCACTTGTAACTCTAGTTAACAGCAAAAGGGACATCCTCATTTCTCCTGCAGACCCTCCTCAACAGAGCATGGTGGCAGCCGTGCTCCTCAACTTAGAGCACCTAGATGCCTCAGTGGACCTGCTCATGCTCTGCTGCCTGGGAGCATCTTCAACTGGTAAGCCTTATGGCAGTGGACCTGCCACCGACAACATATCCCAGCCTTGCTTCCATCTTCCTCATCTTCCCTGGAGTCACTAAACTCCACAGACTCGCTCTTTTCTGTCCAAACCTCTTGGTACAGACCTGCTCTGTAATTTCCCTGCACTCCATACATGTTCACCACCATCCTGTTTGGTTCAAGCCCATGTCAGGGCTGGATTCAATCAGCAGCTAACTCACCATTAATGACACGCTCTTCCAGGTTCTGAAGACACTGGTAGCAGATATTGGCTATAAGTCTTTTGCTGTAGAGCAACCATGCTAGAAGGTGTTACAAAATTCTGCACCAGGTACATGGAGCACAGAATGCTTCTTTTTAACATTTACCTGCAATGTTCCAACATTCCTGTCCATCCAAGAGTAAAACAGCACCAAGGAGTTTGTCACAGAACCTGATGGGATGGCATACTGTAATTTGGCAGGTTTGCCTGCTACCCCTCCATATTTTTTTTGTTAGTCAGATGCCTTGGTGGGTTTAAAAATATTTTAATTGATTCAAATAGATTCACATAATTTCTGTAATGGTTTTTAATTGTATAATTAGTGTAAAGACATATAATCATGTAATTAGGCTGTGTAATTACAATGTGTAATAATATTGTAGTGCTGTTATACACATCTTTTTAAACACTAAGGAAAAAAAAACCCAACATGTATATAACTCCAAAGCCATAACTGTGAGTCACACAGTAATGTAAATATTTCCCACAGTATCTGTAAATATTTCCTTACATGTATTCCAGTTTTCATTGCACGATCATGGAAGTATATCTACAGGAATATATGCCATTGTAAGGCTGCCAGGGAGACACTAAAAATATTTGGAAATCAGATCCATTAAATTCTATGGTGCCAACATTAAATGGTGTTTTTCAGATGGGCATGTCTAAAGGTAGATGTAAGATAAGTGGATTTAGCTGAAGAATTGATTATGAAGTGCACTGAATTCCTGTGTGGATGCCCTCACTGTAAGGGGTAATGATGCTTTTATCATCTGGCCTAACTCCTTCTCTTATGGTGGAAATGGATGCAGCTCTCTGTGAGGTCAGTGGAAGAGCTCCCAGGGGCTTCGGCAGCATAGGCTCATATGCACTGTGGGGCTGATCCCACTCTGTGAAAGTCCTTGTCCTCATGGGAAATTGGTGTCTTATTCTGATCCCCCATGCTGGGCCCCTGCACTGCTGAAGTCAGACTTAATTTCAGGGGTGTAAGGCACTTGGATTCACCCACTTTTCTCAGACAGGGCAAAGTGTCTTGAAAAGAAAGAGGTCATTGCTGTTAAGTTTCATCAGCTCCCAGGTGGATCAGGCAATCTGTTCCATGATGTTGAGAAGTGCTTTAGAATTCACAAAATTAAAGTACAATGGAATTAATAGTTAGTAATTACTGACTCACTTTTAAAAGTTCAGGTGAATGTCTCCAACATTCCTCTACATTTTACTTATTTTAGGGAAAGGATGGTAAAACCCCAAACCAGGCAGATGTTGCAGGTTTGCATATGAGACATCCTTCACCCCCAGTGGTATTGTGGAAACTATACTGTACCTGTCACTGGTTTTATACAAAATTAATGAATAGTTTGTAAAACTTATCACATCCTTGATAGCTGATGGACATGTTAATAATGCCTTGTTTAGATTTTGCAGAAGCAGGACCTAGTCTCATTCACACATAGCCACTGCAGTTAGCTACAGAGAATACAGCATTTAATACAACCAGGTGCCAATGCTGGAAGGCTTCTGCATAGTTATCTGAGCAGAAAACCCTCCTAATGGTGCCTCAGGTGGAATCACACAGCTTGCTAGTTCCTCCTTTCCAATATGTGCTGGTTGCTTCAGGATAAGCCAGGCCTTCCAAAGATACTTTTAAGATCAGCAAACATCTGTGCCAGTCTTAACAGCTTGTTGTCACCAAGAGGCAGTTTGCCTCTCCCTTCCTCCAGAACCTGTTGTTGCTGTGTTGGGCAACAACAGTGGGTGTTCCTGGAGCCTGAGAGGTGTTTCTGTGAGCTGATCTGATCACTTACACAACACGAATGTACTCATGGTTTTTGCTTTGTGAACTCCAACACTCATCCCAGCAGTCACAAGGGTTGAAGTGATGAAGGCAACTGGACCTCCTTCTTCTGGTGGCAATGAACTGTCAGATCAGCTCCTACAGAGCACATTTCATTAGTATGAGCATCCAGAGAGCATCCAAAGCACCCTACTGTGCCATAACACGTTCATTGCTAACAGAGGCTATATATTCCAATGGAGACTAAAAGTGTGTATACAAAGGATAAATATATTTATGATCTAATATCCTTATTTTAGTTCACTTGCTAGAATCAAGCTTTTACTTTTGTGTTGCTGCTGTGTTAGGAAAAAGCTGCTTGTCCTCTCCCCAAAGTGAAAATAATAGAGTTTCAGATGAAAAGCCACACTGCCATGCATCGAAAATGATGGGTTTCTAACCAATTCATACTTTTTTGTAACTTAAGAAGATGTGGATAGAACAATATATATTATAATGCTTTTTCAGGCTCTTAAAGCTTGAGTTTTCAAGTACTGCTAAAATGTTAACCTTGCAGACAGCCTGCAAGGAAATCCAGGCAAATATGTTTGGAGGGAACTCTATTAGTGTGAGATGTGCATCCATCCGCTGACAGACTGAGAACCCCCAGGGCTGGAGGCACCTCCTGATGCATGGGGCAGCATTTAGTTTAGAACATGCCTTAAAATGGCCAATTCACCTCCTTTCCTGTGACAGCCTCATAATCGCAGAAAGACGTGTAAGCTGAAGACAGAGCTGGGTTGTCCGGCTCCAGGCCAAACGGTGTGGGCAGTACTGAGGCAATGGTAGATGTTGGTGCATGACATTGTAACTCCATCCCTAACAGATCTGGGGCAGAAATGGCTGATCATTGAGAAACCCATGCATTTCTTTGCCTGATAAACTGACCTCTCTCAATCTTGGACCAAACACCTCATGGAAAACCACATAGAAATCACTCTATATTCAACTGGGAGAGTAGGGAAAACTTCCCTGAGTAATTGTTTTTTTATTCATTTGAATTTAGGTACATGATTTCTCCCAGTTATTTCTGTGGAAATGGGGTTTGATCTCCATGTGGTTGCTGTTCACAGCTCAACCTGCTTGTTCTGCTTGTGCTATTCTGTGCTCCTCCATCTTTTGATGTTACTCTTAATAGTTCTGGGAGGATGGTTCCTAACTTCATGTGGCATGTTTTTCTTCAAGTGCTCGAAACTTTCTGAGAAGCACTGAAAGAAGCCACACAGAGAAAACCTCTGTACAACTTGCAACTTTTTTGGCCAGTCTTTTTCTTGGAATTTGCCGTGAGTTGGCCAATCGCTGATATGAATGCCTGTAGCAAAGAAAGACTGAGGTATCAAAGCAAC
The DNA here is from genome assembly GCA_013400835.1 of Zapornia atra. Taxonomy (NCBI): domain Eukaryota; kingdom Metazoa; phylum Chordata; class Aves; order Gruiformes; family Rallidae; genus Zapornia; species Zapornia atra. The sequence goes on from VZTU01006467.1 coordinate 20,605, forward strand.
TGCATACTTTATTTGCATGTATCTTGGTGAACACTTCTTCCTGCCTATCTCCAGCAGCTCAACCAGAGCAGTTGCTACAGCAGCTAAAGTTTCTCATGGCAGTCACTGAAGGCACACCCATCCTGCTGAACCTGCTGATCGATGACACGTAGGGCTTTTTCCTGGTACAGCATAGTTTCAGGAGTTGCTGCTTTCATAAGTGCAAGAGCAAAAGCCCTGAGCTGACCGGCGTGCAGAAGAGCCCGGTGCAGCATTAATGAGAGCAGCTCAGCGCCGGCTGTATCCCTCCTAGCAGCTAGGAGCATGGCAGCTGCCTGCCAAGCTGCTCAGCACCGTGAGGAGCAGGTGTCACCTTGTCCCCCCTGGCACTGCTGTCCTCCCATCACATCCTGCCCTGCTCACTATATATAGACACGCCTGTGTTTGCTGGAGAAACACGGGGCTGTTTGGGATGCAGAGCTGTGCTGTGCAGGTGCACTGCCCGCAACGCTGCTTGGCCTCGTCCCTCTGAGCGGGGTGAGATTCGTGCCGTTCCCTCTTTGGCTCTCCCTTGCGCTATTTGAATGAAACAGCACCTCCTTTCAACTTCAGTCTGACAAACGTTTCATGAGTTATTTTTAGCAAATTGTTTTTTACAGTTATATGCACTTTTATCGTATTTTCCTCATGAAGAACTCCAACAATTCCAGAAGTGTTAATTGAAAAATCCTTACAGAAGATGCTGGAGGCAGGGAAACAGTGCTGGAGCCTCTGCAGGACAGACAGGGAAACTGAGGCACTGAGAAGTTATGTGCTTCATCCAAAGTCATACAGACTTGGAGTCTTTTGACTGCCCACTCCTCTGGTCTGACATCAATGCAGGGACTGATTCCAGCCTTCTCCTGTTCTGCTTTTAAGTGCTTTTGATCAAAATCATAGCGTTAATTTTGAATCTGGCCAACTGTAGTTATTCCAGAACAGAGTTACTTCTTCCTTCTTCCTTTTCTGCACCTAACTGTATTTCTTTTGCTCTCAGGGGGCTAGAGAAGCTCTTGGTGAGGCAGAATGGGCAGTGATGTTGAGGCACAGTAGGTTGTCCATCACACAAAGTAACACAACTTAGAGGACCATGTGCCTGCATCTGAAAGGGGGAGCACAGCTGCAATAGGTGTTGCTCAGTCTCATAAATACTGCACATCAACAGGGTTTCTTAGCTCAGCAAATACTGCAATAATGCAGCTATGAGGCTGTGAAGACCTGATCCAGGCTCTGCCCTGTGTCTGCATGGGCTGCTGTGAGCTTAGGAGGATCCGTGCACTGTGTTCTGTTAGGAGGTATATACATGACCAAAGACAAAAATACCCAAAGTGTTCCTTTCCAGATGGAAACAGCACCTCAGCAACATCTGGAGGAGGGTAATGACATACAGCAATTGAAATTCAGAGACCAAACCAGCAGCTCAAAGCACATTCTCTTGGCACAAGGTGCTGTGCAGATATTAGCTGAGTCCTAAACCAAATTCGGCTGTGTCAGCTCAACGCTGTGCTGAGGCATGTTGCCTCTGGGCTCGGTGCTGGTACGGAGCCATGCTGCTGCAGCTGCCTCCAGCCTGGAGTGAGCAGTGTCCCTCAAAAGCCAGCATCTCCAAACCTTACCACATCACCGCAGTGTGCTGTGACCTCCCTCCCTCCCAAGCTCAGGGAGGCATGTGCATGGAAGAATATGCTGCCGTGGGCTAAGTCTAGATGTACCTAATGCTCTCCTAAAACATTGGAAGTAATTGAATTAGGAGATTTTTTTTTTTCCATTGGGTACCAACAAATATAAATTGTGCCCATCTCTTTTTTAGATGCTTTGAACCAGGAGTTATAATTCAACTCCAGGTCAATCTCAATTTGACTTCAGATCATCTCTCTCAGCTGGACAGAAGATAATGAGGTTTTTGTTTCAGGAGAAGAAAACTGTCATCACAGTTTTGTTAGAACAAAGATTACAGGCCTGATTCAGGTCTTGCTCCTGCTGCTGTGAGGGCTGAAGTAGCTTGTTGCAGCCGCAGCAGAAATCAGGTGATGGATGTTTATCTTGGATGCCCATTCTGCCGGCAAAACCCACTCATGCCCCACACTGTCTGTGGGAGGTGTTGGGTATGGGATCAGCCTAAAAGGTGACTGAAGCCTGTACAGAGCTGCTGGGCACAGCACACCCCAGAGCAGTGCTGGTGAGGCTGCACGCTAACAACAGTTGCTTTTATTCCACGTTTTCTTCAGCTGCAACAAAAGAAATGCTGCATCTTCAAAATGCCGGTCTTCCCAGACCAGCTCTTCTCTATCTTTTTCTCTTTGAAGGAAATTGCTGCAAAGCGTTGATTGACAGTAGTTGTGAATATAGCTTTTTGCTTATCTACAAACCAGTTATACAGTGCACTCTACTTGCCTACTGCTCATTAGAAATAGTATCTATTTTTTGGAAGTTAAAAAGAAGCTCCTCAGGCATGGCCCATGGCCAATTTAGTTTGTCACCTGCAGCAAACATCATGGCTTCACCTCACAAACCTGGTAACATAAACCCTGGTAGCATTTGGCACATTTGAATTGTGATCTGTAGATGAGAGTTGATTATTTTGTATGTATGTGCTGACCTTCAGAGAAGTTTCTTACAGCATCCACTGAAATGATAGCATCTTCTAGGAAGATTATTGTTGGTAGAGGCAGGTTGGTTGGTTCTACCTTGTTTATCTTTGGCTGAACAAGGGAACAAATTCTCTGAAGCACAGCCTGAGATCTTATCGGAGAGAACTTAATAGGCAGTGCCTGTTCCCAAGCACGTTTTGTGAGATGTCCCCACAGCAAACCTCTGAGTGAAAGGCACTGGCCATGCCTGTGTGGCAAATATTTTTAAGTATAACTGGTAGGTAAATAACCAATTTTTCAGTTCAATGGCTGAAGCAAGCAGTGGAAAAAATAGTTGGGAGCTGAACTGAAACAGAATCTTTACAGTTGCTTTTGAAAAATGGGGCTCCCACTACTTCCTATTGTATCTTGTGCTTTAAGTTAAACTGAAACATTTCATTAAATGTTTTGTGAGTTAGATACTTGAGTTACCTTTCTTTTAGTTAGTTTTAAATGAGCCCAGTGTTGTGCGAGTGGCACAAGCAAACAACGAAACCTGGCTTTCAATGAGCAGCATGTGTCCTCCTTCTACACAGCCAGACCATGAGCCAGCTCCCTTGCCACGGCCTGATGACACCTCCATAGCAATACTGTTTCTTCTTACACTCATGCACCTTCTTCTATGATACACATCTTTCTCATGTCCACAGATACTTGACTAGTACTTCCAGCTCCCTTAACACCCTGAATCTTTCCACACTCCCAGGATTCCCACATGCCACAAATGTCTTGCAAGACTCTTGGCTTCATTCTATTTTCCCTATTTTTTTGAAAAATAAATCTATATATACACACATATGCATACAGAAATAATTGCAATGTTTCCCATGTACTCTACCTAACTTTATTTAGCATGACAGATGATCAGGGAATGGCAGACAGTGCAGCATATCTAAAATGAGATTTGTGCTGACTAGGTCAGCCAAGTGCTGTTAAGCACCGAGTCTCCTGGCTTTCCCTTAGTGGGATCCCTAGTTAATGCTCTCTTTCTTTATCCAGCCATTGATCTTCAGAACACTTCTGGGAGTTTTATATTTTTAAGAGGTTGGCCGTTTGTTAAACTTCGTTGGAAGTGAACAACAGGTTTAAAAGTTATTAGGGAGGGGGATTGATAAACAGGGGAGCAGATAAGCCGTGCAATGTCATAAGGTAATTATGAAAAATAAGAAATTTTTGCTTTTGGATATCAAAGTGAAATATACTAGCATAAGAAAAAAATCCATCTAAAGCCAAGCATGAAATTCAACAGCCATCCATTAAAAGGTTTGTTTTGTGAAATACTCACTGAAATTGCAGTCTGTCAAGAAAGGTTCTATAACTGGGTTTGTGTTGATTTGAGATCTAGCTGGTACACATTATGCCACAAGGAATCATGGCGACATAATTGAAACTAAAGCAAAAATTGTGAATGTATTGATTGCTGCTGAAAAAGTCCTTCTACATCTCAGAGGACAGGGAAATTTAACAATCAGAAACATCATCATTGCTACCAGCTCTGAAAGTATGTGAATTTAACTCCAAAACCTGGACATGTTGCAAATCTAAATAGGGAACTGCAGTTCCTTTACTTGTGTTATCCAAATGTGTAGTGCAGTATGCAAGCGTATCACCTGACAGTGTAGAGGCTGGTTTCCCATCACTGTATTTTTAAAAGCAACAATATTAATGCAGTCCTGGAAGAATGGGAGGGCCAGCCACTCATTGCTAAAAGGCACAAATGTTTTCTTTAAATGAGAATGCAAGTTAAAAATCATATTATCCAAATGGGAGAGGAGAGCACAGAAGGAGGACTATTTTTATCTTAAATACCTCATTATGTTCATTGGGAATTGGGATCTAATCTGTCAGTAGAAAATGGCAGACAAAGCAAAATTGTATTCACTGAAGACTAAATTTCTTGGAAACTTAGAAAGAGAAGTGTCAAATACTAGGTTAATTCACTTTACTAATTCAATAAGGTTCAAATGCTGAGGTGGAGTGGGAATGAAGACACTACTGTACTTTCCAAGGCAGACACAAGCTATAGAAAGCTGACCGTTGAATCTACCACACAGTCTTGCCAAAAAGCATCAGCTCTCTCCTAGCATACTCACACTGCACCCGTTTCCATCACGTGCCCGATCTGCGAGGACAGTCCTGTCAGAAACAAGCAGTTGCCCTTCTTCAGATGAGACCTCACTTTTTGGGTGCATGATATTTGATACTGTCAACATGATTTCCAGAGATTTGAGAGGCATGTCTAGGTAAATCCAATTTCTGGAAATAACGTTAGGTGTTCAATGGTGAAGGCACAGAAAGGTACATATGTTCTCTGTTCATTTCTGAGTCTTCCAAGTTAAAATGTTTGTTAGTGCAGGGTTGAGCTATGTGTATTTTTTTTTTTTGTTATTGGCATCTGTCTACTATCAGCTGAGCAGAAACCAACCTTTTTTTTTACATACTTCAGCCATCTGTCATCCTCCAGATTCAATTTTTTGGTCAATTTTCATCAAATATGTGCTATATTTGAGTCAGTGATCTAGAAATGAAAAGTACCAAGTACCTCAAACTGTCAAAGCTAGCCAGTTCACAAATTCCAGACCTAGCAAAAAGGCACAAAACATTAACTAGACTGGACAACTGACAAATTGCTGCATTCTTTTCCTGTTAAAAAAATGGAATTAGTCAATGCAGAGGGCTTAGATCTGAGTGATAGCTGTAATAGTCCACATATACTTATTATATGATAACATTCACCTCCTCTTCCCAAGCAGGCTGAGAATGACACAATCATTTATAATGCTTTTACTGTTAGAGTTTAGAAAATAATGCTAGATATAGAGTTAAAAAAAAAACAACCCACATTTTTTTGTTTATTTTGTCTGCTTAAGTGATGATACAACTTTTTTCTCTAATTATAAAAATATAAATGCAAAAACCACCTAGTTTTGGGATTATGAAAATTGAAGGTTTGAAATAGAAGTGAAATAAAGAGATTTTCTAAGCAAATGGGATATAAATACATGCTCTTGAAAAGAGAGAAAGGAAGGGAAGACGAAATAGAAAGGAGAACCAAGGTGGAACTGAGACACAGCCCAGGAAACCTGACCAGGAAAGAAAATGGAACATTTATTATTTATTATAAATGCCTAGTTTGAAAGAGATTATACTTTCTCTCTCTGCAACATTTATGATGAGGGCTTTAACTTATGCCAAAACACAACCTAACTATGTATGTAGACATATACAGGCTGATAACTGTGACTTCAGTGATATGCAGAACTTTAGACAATATGCTGAAGAATAATAGGAAACCTGTAATGCAGGCTTAGAGGGTGCTGAACTAGCCTGATGGGTTTTAGGTGTAGCTTTGGAGTATTAAAAAAGAATCTAAGTAGCACATAGTGTGTCATGGTGGGGACCAACATCACTGGCCACTTCTTGCAGTGCTCACCACACTTCCTTGCCCTGGTAAGTCAGATCTCGTCTTTGTCTAGAAACAGGGAGAACAGATCCCTTCCAAAGTGAGAGCCACAGACCCAAGAAGTGGCCTTTGGACTTCCTATTTGTACCCAGTTCCAGCTTCTCCAGAGGTTCCCAAGTTGTTCTTTCAGAAACACCTTCCATAGAACAGAGGGCAAAGGTTGGTATCACCTTATCCACAAGTTTTTTGAGACTGATGTTGAGTGAGCACATACTCTGTCTCCAAGGATATTAACTGCTCTGAAAAGCACTGGGTGGACTTCACCTGGATTTACAGAAGGTGACACCTTGGCAAATTATTTGTGATCACAATCTTATACAGAAATTATTCTGATATATGAAATCCTATCAGTTGATGCTGTAATCCTCAATACTTAACATTTTGAGAACATTTTTATACCTGCATTTGTGTCTGAGTACAACTTTACTACCTCTAACCTTTGTGAGAACTACTTGATAGATGAGGAGACACAGCCTCGGATGCCAGCTGCTCACTAGTGTATGAATGATTGATCAGTGTATAAACCTGCTGATCCTCTGGAATCACCATAAATACACAACTTCTAATCATTTCACAGAGCCCTTTTAGGGATTTATTTAGGATAAACTTGTCAGTCCTCTTCAGGAAAATAGTTGGGCTGATGGTTATATGGGAAGATTTATTGTACTTAATAACATGTCACCTTTGCCCATATGGGATAAGAATTAACATCCACAGAGCATCAGGGAGGATACTTACAAAACTAAGGCAGAACAATGGAGGGCAATTTTGTTCTGTAGCTAGCTGTTGCCTCTGCTTGGAAGTGCTGAGGCCACATGCAAGTGAATGCTCAGACGGTTACAGCTATCATTTTAAATTCAACAATTACATGCTGCAGGCTAATACTGGAGCACAGAACTAGAGCCTTAGCACAGATACACATTTCCTCAAGGAAAGTTGCTTTTTAGCCATTTGGTGTTTCTTCTTTCCATGTTACCAAATCCAGCATTTCCATTAAGGATGCAAGAGCTGTGTTTAGTGGCTGCTCTTCTAAGTATGGCACTTTTATACTTTGCCAGCATGGCTTCAGTACCGAATTTCCAGTTGATTCTTTGATGTTTTTCTTCTCCTTAACATTTGAAATGCACTGTATGATTTCTAGTATATTTTCATTTTCTCTAGTAGACCAATATTTGTCTCTATAGGTTATATGATGTCTGATCTTTATTGTCAGAGTTTTATTTGCAAGGGGTCAGTCAGTTGTTATTGTCAGTGCTATTACAGTTCTTCAAAGAAAATGTGAAGGTATTCAGTGCATATCAAAGATTAAAAGACACGAAAAATGTTGTTTGAAACTCTGTGCTCAAGGATTAGTGTAAGCAATATTCATGACCACTTAAAAAGCATATGAATTGCTCTAATGGATTAAATTTACTCCCACCCTCTAAAATTCTTACCGATTTCAAAGGATAAAAAAAACCCCAACCCACTGCATAATCATGTCCAACATGCCCAGTGGAAGAACTTTGAAGATTTTGGTTCAATAATCTGCTTAAAAATAAAAAGAATACTAGTAAACATTTTGTATAAAATGAATCCACTTTAGCTATGCCAATCTAATTTGGTGTTTCAAAGTACTCTTTTTGAAGTAACCATTAACTAACTGAATTGTTGTTCTCTGCACATATTCCAGATGCATCCATTTCAGGACACATTGACATAGCATTGCTATTTTTCTCAGTTCTTACTCAATGTGCACTTATCATTCACATACATTATTATGGTAGGAATGTAAAAAGTACAGCTAAACTATTGCTTCTGTGTTCAGGAAGCAAGAATTATCTACCTTTACACTTCATTGCTGGTAGCAACCCTTGTGGATTTACTCAATATTTCTAGATCATTGTCCACCTATTAGACCCTACAGAAGGCATTCAGGGTCTTCAGCTGTACCAGACAAAGGGGAGCATTAATATTGGAAATATCTATCTTTTTTAACTAAACTGTCCACATGCAGTGAGAGGTTATGAAACCCTTGGAAGAGTGAGTATGGAAAGCAAAGACAGTCAGAGGGATGCACAAAGTGCCCAATGCTGTTAGTTCAGACAATGGGGTTTATGTTGGATGATTTTATGTCTGAATTCAGTGCACATGTAGAAAAGAAATGAGGTGGTTCATTTTTTCTTCTTCTTCTTCACATCTTTTCATATCCTTCTAGTGAGGAAGGAGACAGACATCCTACAACACCCAGATTTTCTCTGTGAGGCAGTGACAATGTCCATTTTTTCTCTCCCTCAACTGCTGTGATAAAGAAGACCAAAGAAGTCTTTATGTGCATTAGCAAATGGATGATTCGATAAGCACAGCCTGATGCAAAATGATACATCAAGGAGCCATTCAGCTGACAGCCAGCACGTGGAACATCAGCTGAACATGAACTGGAGATGTGCTGGCAGACAGAAGGACTATGAGCATTTCACATGCAGACAAGGAAAGGCTGAGCAGAAGTGGAGGGGTTGTTACACTTCTGCGTACGTCAGAGTCAGAACAGTGTCCAGCTCTGGTTCCATGGTTTACACAGTCCTGATAATCTGGAGGGGGTTCAGGCCATCCTACAGCCTGTGTGATACTGGAGAATAGTTTAAATGATCATGCTGATCCTTTCAGCCTCTTACCAGACACCAGAGTTATACAAAGAGCAGTGAGTTTTGGCTTCAGCGTGCATGTAATAGGCAGGAACAATACACTCAGTAATTAGGAGGCAATCAGTTGGGAACATCAGAAGGCAGGAGCTGAGGGAAATATCATACAGGAATCTCAGCAATGGTCTGTCCCTTGCCAAATGCTGCCACCTTAGGGGGGTGCAAGTGCTTTGAGATGAAAGCATTTTGAGATGAGTGACTTTGTGCAATGACATCCTCATGCCAGCTCATTATGATCCGGAGAATTTTTAGATTTACAAAGCTAAGGTGAAGGCAGTTCGTAAAATCAAATATGCTGGGGTATTGTACATACATTTAGTCAAATGTGATTGCAACTAAGCCACTATTTTCAGTTTTACCATGTCTGTAGAGTCCATTTCATGCTAAATGCTCTTGAAGTAGGTGCATAAAAAAATTTCTGACAGCTGGAGTGCTTACATGCCAAATGCCCGAAACACTAAACATAATAACATGGACCATGTGCTACAAGCAAAGTAATTTATTTCCTTTAAAAACATGAACTAAGAAAAAAAAAATCCTCTAGATACAAGAGATGATAGGTAAAAATCTTCATAAAATATCTTTGGATTATAATTTTACTTGTTATCTAATGTATTCTTTTCTAGCAAATGAAGCTAACACACGCCTATAGTTATCTTGAGTGCAATATTCCTTGTGAATATAATGTGTCTGTTTCCTATTCCACTGTTGTTTTCTGATATTTTATCAAGTAAAACTGTACAGACATATCAAAACCAACAGACAAAAATCTTAGCTGCCCAGAACAGAACCTCGACTTTCAGCCGCAGCAGACTTGGGCCTGGCAGGGTCAACCCAGAGTTAAGGAACACGAGTGCCCTAGTCTGGGCCTGTCCCAGGGCCAGGCTTCCCAGGCATCCAGGAACAGGTCAGTAGGGACAACAAACTGGTATCCAGCAAATTTGTCACTCACGAGAAGATGAGGGTCCTTTGAGACCTTTTGAGGGTCTCAAAGGACACTCAGGTCAACTCTGGAAGTGATGCAGAAATAACATGAACAGTTTCAAGGTTCTAGAATAAATCAATATAATAATGACTGGCTAAATAGAGAAACTCTATCCTGCCAGCACAAAACAGGTCAACTACTTGCTACTATAGTAAATGGTCTTGGACATTACCTGTAACAGAAACCAGAAAGAGCCAGATACTGCAAATATTTCATTAGGTATGGCTTACATATCTCATTGACCATAACTTTGGGAATGGGGCAGTTTGCCTTGCTTTCATTTGGATTTTTTGGTATCTCCTTTAATCTAAAACTACTGACAACATCCTTTGTTTCTGTTGACACTGTGCCCAGAATGCGAGAGGTTACCTGTGTTTCTTTCAGATATTTTGTATGCAGATAGAAAATGATCCTGGCTTTATGGAACTGATGAAGAAATATCAAAACAAATTCACAGTGAAGATGAGATAATGAAACTAATAACTTTTTAAATCATGAGAAAGATTTCCAAGCAAATTACTGAATCTCGATTCAACAAGGAATAATTACAGTTCAGTTCTGCTGGCTTCCTTCTTCTCCAGTGAGGAGAAGATGTTAGGGCTGGTGTGAACATATGGACAGCCCAAGCAGCTCTCTGAAGTGGCAGGTTAGACTGGGTAGCAGAAGCATCCTCTAGTTCAGGTGTTACCAGTCACACTCCAGATTCTTGGCACAAACCTGCCTTTTATTATTTAGTCTGCATTAAGACTGCCCAAAGTCTTCATGCAAGAGTGGCTGAGTCATGACTTCTCTTGTTCTCTGCTGTTCCACATAAAAATATGGTTTCTGTCATTAAGGAAGAAGGTGTAGATAGTGGGGTGTGATAATATTTGTGTGTGACTAGCCCTACCTGGATGAAATATGTGCCAGCTACTTCCCTTTTATGTATCTATGTATTGTGAAATATCTCTGATTTTGTTGTTCAAACTTCAAAACACTATTTCTAATGCATCTACTACTGATGGCACAGTCAGACTTGTTGGATTCTAGCTCTGTAAATATGGGCTTGCTTGCAACAAGACATAGGCTTCCTTTTAAGTTAACAACACAGGTTTCCAGATCTGTCCAGGCTTTGTCTTGAGCAGTCTGGATATTTGGTTTTGGCTTGTTAACAGTAGTGTCTAATGACTTCATCCCCCATTCCCATGCATCATGCCACTATGCTTGGTAACACTCATCCCCTCTGTGGCTTGCTGCCCTGCAGAATTTTTCAGCTGACCATAGAGGCCATTAAAATGCATTGAATTCCCTACACCATTTAAGAAGTAGTATTTTGAGGCTGCCTAGCCTTCTGCTACCAGCATGCCTTTAAGTCACCATACGTGGCCCCTCATATCATGAGTTCACTAAATGGAATGATAATTTCTGTAACAGAGCTATTGTATGAGACTCCTTACAGAGTGTAACAGCACATGGGCTCCATCTCTCTCTGGAACAGAAAACAGTCGACATGTTTTTTCTTCGCTACGAAACTAGGACTCTTCATGGTCTACAACTTCTTCAGTTAAGTAATTGATGCATATGCTTAGGACTAATTTTACTTTCTCATTATAGAAAGTAGAGCTGGAAAGGAACTGTAGGATCAGCTGAGATATCAATCAGCACTACAGCAAGATTGACCTTTATTTAATAACGTATTTTAATCAGCTTTCAACTTTTAGTTTTGATGCCTCATTTGCCTCTCCTTAAGAGTATCATCATTTAGCACACTGGTTAAAGTAGTTCCCTGATAAAATATGTTTATCAGGGCTTAGTCTTAAAATACATACTTTAATAATAATTCCACCACCATTTAGCTTTTCTAGTTCATCTTCCCTTGCTGAACCACAACATACCTTATCACCAAAATCAGTCTCATTCCCCCTTGCAATTTAAAGGGGAAATGGAAAAACTAAATGATACATCCAAACTCAGTAAGAGAACCAAAGAACCAAAGAGAATCAACTCAGCTATTCTGAACATCATGCAATACCAGTAGAAAAATCTAAGTAGCTTCTCACATGCCCATAAACACAAAAGTAGACATTTAAAAAAGAAACACGTGGAAGTCTGTATTGAAGACCCTTGATTTCTGGTCTCACTCTCCAGTTTCTGCCCCATAGTTTCTACTAGGGCCTCCAAAATACTTTGATTTTGGTTTGAGGAGGTTCCCTCCTCAAATCAGAGGTTCTCAGACTTCCAGCTCTTATCTCCAACAGCAGTGTCCTACACAACATACAGTAGACTTCTGTGGAGGAGGGGCACCCAAAAATCCTCTGACTAGAGCTGTTCCACTTTGTGCAACAGAATTCAATACATATGGGGCAAGCAATTGCATGAGTGTTTGTACAGTCCTTGGATGAAAGTTGGATGTACATCCTAAAGCCGTGCTATGACAATATTCATCCTGGATCTTCATCTGATGCCACCACAATGAAATCTCTACATTTATCTTTATATTTATAAAATACAACTTATATAGGTGAAATCTCAGGACAATCATGTCCATTATCTAAAAACACCCAGGAATTTTTTTTGAAAAAACTTTAAAAAAATCTGTTAGATTGGCCACTAGTTGCAGGCTTCTAGATAAAATATATCTTATAGTACTTGCCTACTGTTCTTATACTCAGAGCTCTTTGTAGCTCATTGTGGAGGTGATACCTGAAGGAAAAAAGTTGTAATTAAACAAATAAATTAACAACTGGAGCTAACTGCAATGACGTTATGACAAAGAGCCACTTGTCAGTGGAAGTTAAAAGAGAAACAGAGCTCTTCACATAAGTGACAAGACTTTGTTCTTGGTTGGCATGGCAGAGAATCATGTTTTGAAGCTAGAAATGAGGGCCAGGAATTTCCAACCTGAACCTATGGCTGTGGGCTTCAAAGAAGAGCCTGATTTTGCTTTTGAAAAGCAGGGTACCTAAATACTTCTCCTTTGAAGCAAGAGCATAAACCTTTTGACATAGTTCCAGCTTCCTCTGTCCAGCTGCAGCCTGGCAAGTGCATGTGGTGGGCTGTCTATAATAATCCATCATAGATCACTCCCCAATGAGTTTCTTCCATGTTTCCCTTCTCAAATGAAAATTCAAGTGGCCAAATTGGTTCTGAGTTCAAAGTAATTTTAAGTGCTTTGAACATGGGGCCACACACCGAGGCAGCAACAGGCTGAAGTGGATTTCTCTTGAACGCTTTAGAAAGGAAAGTTGGGAGGAGACTATGAGACATGAAGAGAAATACCAGTCTAAAAAGGGAAGAGGGTAACAGAAATCCTGCATTTCATTTTTGAAAGCATCTATATTTTTGAAGGTACATGCTAACTGAAATGAAAAGGTGTACACCCTGACTGTGTATCAGGAGGAGTCAGATACACAACTTGACAAAAAAGGAACCATATCATTTTACTGGATAGACAACATGGATCTACAGGGTGTTCCAACTGCATTTGTACTCTATTACTATCAAGACTGTTGGCAGTTCTAGTAACTGCTGTAGCTATATGTGAAAACTCAAATCGGGTAGCAGTATTCATGTTTATTTATCTAATTTTGAATAAGTTAGCCTGAATGTTTGTGTGTGCATGCCATGAGAAGTACATGCTGATAAACAGGGCTTCACAATTCCACAGCAGTTTGCACATGCACTGTGATTTGAGCTATTTTCCTTCTGAAGAACGACAGCTGATGCACACTCTGTCATGTATAGTCCCTCGATGGGACAAGTACATCGCTTGCCGTCTGTCACTCAGATTCAGATACTAGGACTTCTGCAGATGGCTTTCTGTTGCAGCAGCAATCATGTGGGTAGACTATTCCTGTTTAGAGAAGACAATTCTCTAATCAAAGGTCTGTGCAAGACTTATTTTTCTATTACAGAAAACTACTTTGTCCCCAAGAAGCAACTCAATCTTAGCTTTCATCTTTAAGTCACTTTATTCTTCAGTGACTGCAGCTCAGGCAGAGGTACAGAGCCAGCCTTCAATACCTGCATCAGTCCCTGACAGCACTGGTATGGAGAACAACAAGGATCTAAGTATCAACTAACTGGTAAGTCCTGGCTTGGCCATTGTGCACTAAACAATGGGGCATGTGGTATAGTTTCAGCCTTGTAGTTTGAGTTGCAAGGTAAATGAATCCTTCAAGCCTTCTGTCTAGCTCCCTGATCCTTTTATCTATACCAGCCTTAGGCTTTAAACTCTGGGAAATATTTAGTGCAAATTGCTTATCTGTGACCATATGGGCCCCAAAGATGAGTCAAATATTAAACATAAACATCTTGTGAAGCTGTGCTATCCATCAGAAAAACCACAGCTGCCCAAAAAATGCATCATCCACCTGCTTGTGCTGACATTACTTAACAGATCATTTCTTCTGAACGCTTTTGTATTTATCACTCATAATGCAGACCATATTACCACTTCCTACCATAAAAGTAAGAGCCTTGCACTCTCTTCTTTTGGAAACTTCTCATTTTGTCTCTTCACCTTTTGTCTAGAACTTTTATGTCATTACGGCATAAATTGAAAGAGGGTAGATTTATATTAGACATAAGGAAGATATTCTTTATTATGAGGGTGGTGAGGCACTGGAACAGGTTGACCAGAGAAGCTGTGGCTACCCCCTCCCTTGGAAGTGTTCAAGGTCAGGTTGGATGGGGCTTTAGACAGCCTGGTCTAGGGTGGAGGGTGTCCCAGCCCATGTCAGGGGGTTAGAACTAGATGGTCTTGAAGGTCCCTTCCAACCTGAACCATTCTATGATTCTATATGAAGACATTACAGTTAAAATATGTCATTATACAACATCAAGGTTTATGCCTGATGCTGATAGCTCACTCAAAATGGTGTTGATGAAACTTAAAGCTAATCTGAATTCTGACTATTTTTGTTATCACCCTGAATGCCACTAGTTTAATAACATGCAGGCCTTTAAGTCACCACTATTAGTTCCTACAAATTAATGAGAACCATGTAACACTGTTCTTCCCCTTCTTTTGTGAATGCATAAATGTAATGTGAATGTCTTTTTAGAAATACCCTTTTTTAAAATTCAAAACAGCTTTTTCACTGAAAAAGGTATGGACTACTGTGTAAAATTTGCATGATTACAAAACTGAATTAAACAGGCTATAACTGCTAAACTTGAGTTATGTTTCTGAGACATGAAACTTGCATTGTAGTTTAGTCTCAAATCTAAGCAAATAAGAAATGAGTAAGCACTATTTTTATCATGTAGTAAAAAAGGAAGCATTCTTGTATGGAAGAAATAAGGCTGTCTTCTGTGAATAAGTAACATTCCTTACTTGTGAACATTCATTAACCTATGTAAGTATGCAGAACTGCAGTCATCAAAAGCATAAAGCAGGTGAACAGTTCAAGTCTACAGAGAAGTACAGCTTGCTCTTCTTCTGTAATTTTTCTCACCTTTTTACCATCCTGTTGCATTTCATATACTTTTAACTGTTTTCTTGTCACCGATGCTCAGAAACAACTGTGGAGCCAGGTACTCACACAGCCACCGCAGGCTCTCATTAATAAGCTTGCAGCAGCTGATCTGCAATGAAGCCTCCAGACAAGATCACCCAAACAGCTGCCCAGTTGTCTGACTGTTGCATAATTTCTTCTTCTCAAAGGTTTTTACACATAAACTAATATTGTCGTAGCTCTTAAATTTACTGTCTCCTCTACTGAAGAGGAGAAGAGACATGTTTGGGGCTTTGCCCCAGCAGCAGAGGAAGAGCTGACTGGGCAAGCGGAGGTTCCCCTTGGGTACAGAGGCTTTTTGGGTTCTCCCAAAAAGCCATGATGGACAAGTGTTGGCCCTAATCTTTTAGGAGCCTCTTCGTCATTATGCAGTAAGTTATCAATATCCTCACTAGCCATAGACCACTGCCCCAAAATGGTCACAATGGCAAGCAGCCGGTGACTGCCAGGATTACAGAACCTGCCTCACAACCCTGGCCACACAAACCCAAATTCTTCCTCCTAAACACTGTGGGTAGCATCCACAGTCAAGCGACTGCTAGGTTAAAAAATCATGAGTACTACTTGCACATCCCAGTGCCTACTCTGGAGTGCAGCCTTTTGGGCAGAAATCTCCCCCTGGTCTGCAGGGACTGCGCCCTATGCCCTGCTCCATCAACAGAGCAGAAGGAAAAGCAAGCTGCAGCCCATCTTGTACCGAGATCAGAGACCACTGGAAGTAATTAAGTGCTCATGCCTTGTGTTTCGGTAGGATATTTGCTCATTAGGATGTAAGTAGGCTTTCATGGTGTCCAAAAGACCAGAAGGACTGATCTCTGGCCAGCAAAATGGAGAGCTGGTACTCTGATGGCACTGGCACCTGGCATGTCTGATGGAGGTGGTGCTGGTGTCTACCCGTGTGCCCACTGTGCTGTCTTTGGGACTCCTCTGGGGCTGCAGCTGTGCCCAGTGGCAACACATGTAGGTGGGGAAATGGCAGGATTCTGCAGGGGAACAGACCTGCCCTGTTGTTGGTTAGCAGAAAGATTTTGGGAAGAAGGAGGAGATGATGTCGCTTTTAGAAGACATGTTACCTCTTTTAATTTAGAAGACAGTTTAAAAAGCAGCAGACATTAGGTTTGACTGTGAAGGGCAAAGTGGGGTGGGGTGCCTTCCTCTTGAGTTCTGGTTTTCTTTGAAGCTGGTGGTGCGGTACATTTATGTGTTTAATCCAAAGAAAATGAGCTGCTGAATGGTTTTATCCAACATGCTGAGGACCAAATGTTCTGGCAGAAGCTTGTGCCAGTGATGTGAGAGGTGATTAGTCTCCAGAAGCTGGGTTTTTTACTTATAAGGTGCCAAAACAGATGAGGTTCTTTGATATGAGCAGTTGTAGGGTTCGTGAGCTCTGTATGGTATAGACAAATGAGACACAGTGCTGATGCCAAAAGCACTTGTGGCATAGCTGTGAATGCCCTTCTGATAAGTATTTTAATTTTCAAATGCAGATTAATACTATCCTTACAGAAAAGGGCCACTGGGACAGTCCTTGAAACTGATGCCCTCAGTTTACCTGCAGAACAGATGTACACATGAAATTGCAAGCAACATACACTTTCCCTAACCCACAACTTTAGTAGGCTCTAACCAGGTCTGGAATTGCATGTGAAGTTCAATCTTCAAGTCCATTTATCTTTGGGCTGAGCGTGCTGACTGTGTGCAATTCAGCAAGCTGCGGCCAGGGTGCTGGTGCTTTCAGATAGGTGGATAATGGTCCTTTGGGAGCAGGACTGACACCAGCTGTTTTTGTACACACAGTGTACATTTTCAATCCAATGGTGAAGGGCTTCTAATATCTTTCCTATTATTAGAAGCAACCTACGAAATTACAAAGGTGGTGGATGAGTGGAATGCAGAACCCTGCATTACTGGATCCAGGGGACACTTGGTGAAACTAATAGGTGATCAATTTGAAACAGATAAAAGAAAGCACTTTTTTAGCAGTCAGTAGTGAGCTTCAGGAACTTAGAGCCATGTAGTGGTGTAGAAGCCAACAGTATCAGCAGGTTCAGAAGGGATTAGACAGACCCAGGGACAACAGGCCTATTAAAAAGACAAGGTGGGGACATGCCTGCTGAGGTGTCTATCGTATCAGACGTGACAGATCAAACAAGAACCAGGACTGTTCTTTGTTCCTGGCTCTGATCCCTAGTTCACCAGTGCCTCGCTGCATGGGCAGTCCCATTGCACAGCTCCTTCCCAGTCTCCCAGGCCAACACTCCCTCCTTGCTGTGCACTGTGCTAACACAAACACCACATCACAGTCCTTCCTACTACTGTGCAAAGTCCTAAAGGAGCTGAACGAACAAATCTTCCATGGAGTACTGAAAAAAGATGGAGACAGTGAAACTTAAAAGCTAATGGAATAATGTGCAAGTGGGTAACACAAAACACCCCATCTACTGCTCTAAAAACTATTAAGGATAAGTTATGCATAGTACCGCAATCATAGCAATTTTGACCTCTCTTAGGTTTTGGAGGTTGAAAAGCAAAACTTCCTCTGCACCTTGCATTTCCTCTTTCCCAGCAGCTTAGGAAGTAAGCCAGCATGCCAACTTTTAAGTATAAAATAAAATTAAACCAATCATTGTTTTTAAGCAATTGCACTTGAGGCCACCAAATAATAGTGTTTCTAAAGCAGTCCTACCTTTGTTTTCCAACTTGAGCTCCTCTGCTAGCAAGCTGTCTTGTCTGTTGCCAAGCACAAATGCCAGAAATGAGAGGATCAGGGCATCCAAGATTCCAATAATTGCCAGGATATATGCCCAGCGGACTGAACAAGCCCCCAGCGTGTACTTGTCTGTCTTTTCACCACACATCCGTTTTACCTCATCTGAATCCCAGCCATCAGGAAAAATCATACAACCCAGGACGAGACAGGCAGCTTGGAGAAAAAAAGAAAAGGAGAACAATGGGATAATGAGACCAAACTTTCATTTTGATGAGAACCTACACAGTTATCATTAAAGCAACACACTTTTTCATCCTGAGCTTCAAAGCTAGGTTACTTAAAAACAAGTCACAGAATTATAAGCTTTGATTAAGTATTTAATATAAAAACCTAAGATACAACATCAATTGTGCACCTTGTTTAAAAAAAACCTGTTACCTCCTGAATCCCTGGCCAGTTTTTGTACCAGTAATCACATTTCCCTGGTGAGACTCATTTCTTAATTGGAATATGAAAGGATCACAGGGGAAAAAAAGGGAAAATTATTAATAACCTTGATATTTAAGGGAAACACTGGATTATTGTGAAATGGTCAGGCAAAAAAACCAGAGAAAAATAGAGGGGGGAAAAATGCCCCATTTCTAGTCTATAAGTTTGTAGCACACACAGGTAATAGCAAGGTTTGTCCGGTTTTTATTGGTCAGTTGGCAGTACACCTTTAACTGAAATGTGTTATGCATAAGGTTTGTACTCTTCAAAACCACAAGTAATTACATTGTTCTGCAAGGAAAAAAAAAGCTGTCAACATTGCTGTCAACTTCTGATCTGGTTTACCTAAGAAATCACCACATGACATCTCAAACATGAAAATTTGTGGATACTTTTAAGACCAAGAAAAATGAAAAGCCTCTACCCTCACCTTACCAGCCTCAGCTTGACCACAGCCCTGGACTGGCACAGGATTTAGCGTTCAGACACGTCTTGTGGTCACTGGGGAGCAGCATCCTTGGGGATTGTCTGCTCCTCTTCTTACTGGAGTGTGTCTGGCAGCAAAGGGTACCATGACACCATGGCTTCTGCCCCTGAGAGGATATGATGTGTCCTGAGGTGGACATTACAGAAGCACACACAAAAAGCAAACCCATACAAGTGGTCTCTCACCACCGAGTCACTAGCTGAGAAAATCCACGGGCTGAGAAACAAAGCCAATATGCCGATCTCAGAGGACTGGACTTCTGCATAGGACCTGGCTTCCCACTGCCTGCAGGGACTGTCACCAGGCACTGATGAGGGAGCACAGCAAAGGCATGACTTGTACCTTGCCAGTTGCTTATGGCCAATGCCTTTCCCTGGGAAACCTCATGTCAGCCCTGCTGTGAGTGGGGTGATGGATCAGGTGGTCTCCAGAGGTCACATCCACCTGAACTGATGGTGTCGGGTCATTGGTAAGAGGGGACAGAAAAGTTGGTTACTCGTGGCACATTTCCTATCAGAGCAATGGGAATAGTGCATGGATACACTTAACTGCAGCCCTTGGTCATGCTGACAGACTTGTTGGCTTCACTGAAGCAAACAATGTGAGGGCAGTGTTAACCAGGGCAATGCCATTGGGGCATCTTCAGTAAGGGAGGATAGGATATAAAAATTAAGTAAAATAAGAAAAGTCTAAAAATCAAGATAATGATGAATGGGTTCATTCCCATTCTTTGGATTTAGGAGAATGAG
The DNA here is from genome assembly GCA_013400835.1 of Zapornia atra. NCBI lineage: Eukaryota > Metazoa > Chordata > Aves > Gruiformes > Rallidae > Zapornia > Zapornia atra. The sequence goes on from VZTU01006467.1 coordinate 40,315, forward strand.
TTTCTATTGGATTTAGGAGAATGAGAAAATCCATATGCTTTCAGTAATTGTCTGCATTGTCTTTTCTACCTTGGAAAACAAGCATAATTCCAGCATTAGCTCTTCTTTCTTAGTATAGCTGATGAGATATAATGGATCCTAAACCATCTTTTCTACCATCTTATTATTATATTGTTGCACCATGCTCTAAACTGGTATATGTGCTAAATGAAAAGAAAACATTGTGTGGCTTTCAGCCTTTTAAACAGATGCTGAGCCAGGCTGCTGTTCAGAAACCACAGTTTATATACCGGGTAGCTTGTGCAAGCAACAGCTGCTGTCACTGTGGGAATTGCAATGAGTTCTTGTTGTTTCTGGACAAGCATAAGCCTTGTCATTTTACATACCTTGAATGCCCAGAAACAAAACCACACCTGCATTGAATCTATATGATGAAACACTGGGAGAGAGAGACATGAAAATGGAGCTCAGGAATGGTATTTTCCTTTTGACAGCTACACAATTGCTGTAGACAAAGCCTTGATAGCACATCTGAAGAATGCATTTGATGTACAATAAAAGCTGCACCTCATGCATTTGAGAAATTCTTCCTGAGCAGTTCATTTGTGTGAAAATATAACAGCTTATAATACTTTCAAGGACAATTAGGCTTAGAAACAAGGACAATTAGATGAAGACTGATTTACTCAGAACATGCAGGTTGGACAAATTGTAAGTTGCCTGCTGCCTGCCTTATCTCATTTACACAATTTCACAAGCCCTTCCAAACATTTTAGACACAAACTATACAATACATTTCTTTCTTGAACTGGTTGCGTGTGCTTCCAGAAAGACTATTCTCGCAGCAAACACATAAGCATTGCCCTCACAGTTGCAAGTGACTCCATTGAAATGATGTAGCAAGTCTGCATACTTCTGGTGTTTGTGAAAATGTCCACGTTTCCCCAGGTAACTGCTGACAAAAGTTTGATTTACTATATAAAAGCAACTACTAAAACCAGTTAACTTCTATTTATCATCCTCAAAATGAGAGAAAGTTTAATGCTCAGCTAATGATGAATAGATGTGGGATTTTTCTGCTAATTGTCCAAGAACAGTTAGCAAATACTGACATTTCTGTGGGTTTTTATTGCATAGCACATCAGACTATGTCCTTAGTGCTTCCTAAAAATAATTTAACTTTGTTCTTTTCCACCTTGGTAATTAAAAACATGGGCCCTTATCTCAGGAGCTCAGCACACAGCTTCCCAGCTGACTTCCTCAGATTTCCAATTAACTCATCTTTCCTAAATTCTGCTCCTGCATGCTTTGATATACTTCCTCAACTTTCTGGAGTAATTCTGTTCATTGCAGTTGGACTCGGTACTAAAACACACAGGTAAAATAGTGGTTGGACTAGATCTCTTTACATAAAGGTGGACATTAAAAAGGGAATTATCATCATCATGATGATCATCATCTCCTTTGTCTATACAGTTTAAATGCTTTCTACTAGATAACTGCTTGTCCAATACCTTATCTATAGAGGTTAACATAAGTAAGGTTAGTCAACCTTGAGTCTTTACTTGCTGAGGGAATATTTTGCACTGAATGACTTTAAGAATACAGACTTGCTCAATAATATGAAGCAGGTGACGATTCATTTATCAGTTAGAAGGCTGAAAAGACAGGTATAAAACCCACCCACAGATCTACTTTGTATTGCTAGAAATTTTTACATTTTAATCCTTCTAAAGAGGATTAGAAGATTTTTCTTCAGAAGGAAATTACTTTCAGTTTTATACAAATATGAAAAGTGAAAACCATTTAATGCAATTTCAGTTGAAACTGCTAAGAGATGATTTTATAACATGCGTTCTGTGTCTTTGTCTAAACTTCCACTGTCTCTAATGGTAATGTGGCTGAGATAGAAGCATAACAAAGGCTACTACTGTTTTGCTACTATCCACTTCTAACAAACTCAGAAACTTTTGGATTTGGAAAGTTATCTATTGAATGAAAAGACTTAAATCATCCATTCCTATAGAATTTTTGACTCAAGTAAGGAAAAACGTTAAATCTGTATTGGTTGAAGGCAGACTTTTGTGTGTGAGCTGAATACGTGGTTGTGAGTAGCACCATCTTCCTGAGCCTACAGACAGCCTAGGACCTTTATAGCTAAACAGGGCTCTTATGAGAAGTAGCAGGGGGGGAATTGATAAACGACTGATTAGTGTCACTGACACCCTTCAGAATGGTTTGGGCAACTCTTAAACTTACAAGATTCATGTCCAAATCATTTTCCCTTTGGTCACTTGAGAAAGTTACTGGCAGGAATGATGGCTCTGGGCTTCCTCCAGTCATTGTTCTAATTTTCTTACAAGACATGGGGTAAAAAATAGTTTCTCCTACATATTGGAGTCTGGTGAAGATTTTGAAGCTTTTAAGAAATAATTAATAAATAGTAGCTAAACACGCCTGATATGCATTTACTTGTCTTCTTAAAAGCTTTTTTCTCATATGAACAGCTAACAGAAACTGTCACATGGTTTTCCTTTAGGGCTCTGAGTGACAGGACAAATTATTCATATGAAGAGAGGGAGTCCAGGATTTTAGCTCCCGGTACAGAAGGATGCAGATATGACACCTTCAGAGACTGGAATCAGACAGTGAATTGTTGCTGGCACTGACATACTTGTGACTCTGACCAAGCTAATATTATCACAGCCCGTGCTCTGTGCATGAGCTCAAATGGTAATTAGCAAGCAAGTAGTTCATGATCCTATCGTTGTGCCAAATACGGTGACAGATTAATATTCTATTTATAAAAAGGCTGACTGTTATACAGGAAACCAGTGCTGAGAAATTCCCGCTGGCAGGACTCCTTTCTCATCTTCATTCTTTTCCTGACAACAGACACAATTTGCTTGCATGTGGAGTATGATGATGGCAAGTTTCCTGATAAAAGAGCGAAAATTTAATGGCAATTACACTGACCGGCTATTTTTTTTCCATACCCACACATGCAGGAGCCTCTGAGCCTCCTGGTTCCAAAAACTGAGTGGTTCTTTGTTTTCAGATTTTTTTTTTTAAATGGTATTTACAAAACCTGAGGCCCATTAAACTTCAATAAATTGAATAGATCTTTTGCCAGCCATGTTGGTTAAGTGAACTTCTACGACAGAGCAAAATGAAAGGTGAGGACTCTGGTAGGCAACATTTGTTAGGACTACAGCCCTTCAGGGGTCGTACCTGAGGGAGGAAGAAGGAAAGGGTGAGGGGAGGTGTCTGAGTGCACAGGGTCAAATGAAGGCCTGGGTGCACACAGAGATTGCACATACATGCAGTTGAGACTGCCTTGAGGGATATGGAGTGTACTAATGAGTGGGATAATAATTCTCTGTGTTTACATTTCTGTTCTGGCTTGGAGCAAATGGGCAATTTTGAAGAAAATCCCCTTATTCTCTCCATTTACTGATTCCATTCACAGTAACACTACTGCTGCATATAAACCAGATGATTTTTGGGCAAGCTTTCAAGTTCCTTTCCAAATGTTCTTCAATGCTGGATGGGGACCTTAAAATTCTGAGTCAATGTGTCAGCTTCGTCAGCACAAAACCTGTGCTTAGGAGAAGGCTCTTGAGCCACACATAGCTTCCTTAACTCCTAAAATAGTTCTTGTGCAACACAAAGAGGCAAACACTGCATAAGACTTCTTAATCACAGTTTTGTTTGAAGACTGCCAGATCTAGTCTTCAGTTTTGGAGAGGTTCTTCAGAGAGGTGCCAAGTGGCTCCCCAAGGAGATGACACAGCCTGTTAATCTAAGGCATAAGCAGACTGAAAGTTCCTCTGACAACAGGATATCTTGGTGGTGCTCATATAGTGTTGCTAATCACATGACTGCCTTTGGGTATGAGATAGCCAGTGAAAAAAGTGGCACAAAATACAAGACACAGGAGCAGCATTCTTATAGAGATGGACCGATACAATCATATCTGGACTTCTGTGCCCTGGGCTCCCATGTGGGACAAGGGAGGTGCTCTGTGGAATTACCCCAGGGCACCAATGTGCTGCTTTCATCTCAGTTATGTGGACAAAAGCAGACCTTCCTAGAGAGGTCCAAAGATGCTCTCTCCACCCCCAAGTGAAGAAGAAAAGGTTTGTGGGTTAATCTTCCTTCAGAAAGCTTCAAACAACATGTATAAAGGTAATCAAATGCCTTTGATACCTGAGACTAGTTCTTATTGGAAATAAACCCCAGAACAACATGTGATGATGATGTGAGAGGCTTCAGCACTATGTCCCTTAGTCTACTTCCTCTCTTATTTCACATTATCTCACTTTGAAATGTAGACAAGCCTGAACCTCTTCACAAGATTAAGAACATTTGGTGCTAAGGGGGACAAAAAGGATGGGAACCTTCCACCACATTCCTATGATAGAATAAAAGACTCAACACAATTATGACCACTTGACTTATTAGGACACTGAATTCTTATAACAAATAGATTATATATATATGTACATATGCATATCAAGAGCTGATTTTAAAAAAATACACAGAGATGACTAAATATGCAGTGTCTGGATAACAAAGAGAAAGAGAATAGTATTGTGGAACGCTGTAGTGAGGTAGGTGCTACAGTCAGGGAGAGAAGTCTCGCCATAACCTTCCTGAGTTGACAGATAACATTTTGATGACTGGTAGTTATGCTTAGATAGGAAAATGCAGAATATTGATCAGCTGCTGCAAGATATGAAGCTGGATAACAGAAATATAGTTGACCAATAGCCATTCCAAAAAACAAGCATGAGATGTTCAGAAAGATTGGAACAGCTGGGAAGGTGAAGTTATATGTGAAGTATGTGTTAAGTTATAAATACATATAAAAGAACAGCAGAGACAGTGCAATCTGCTTCAGTTAAGATCACTTGAGGGAAGAACTGTAAGACAAATTCTACTGCACTAAGGGGGCCTGTTTTAGACCTCAAGTGTTGGATTCATGTACGAATAGAGATTTCTTTGATAAGATAGAGGCAGAAATTCTGTGACTGGTTGTATCATCATGGGAGCATTTAACTTCCAAATTCTGATCATTAGCCATGATAACTAAACATTGAGATTAATGCAGTTCTATAAATAATTTAGTTAGTACAACAACTATCCTAGCTTGAACATAAAGATAATGTAAGATTGTCACAGATTTTTATGAGTGTGTGTCAGGTGACTCACAAGGTGCACCCCGATGACTTGTGTGAAAGACTATAACTGGAGTTCCAACCACGGTTACACGCAATAGGTATTTATAGTGCCTTGTCCAGAAAAATATAGGAACGGGAGACTATTAATGGATACAGGCTAATCACCGTGTGGGCAAAAATCCCTAGAAATGTCATGACAACGAATTGCTAACAGCTACAGCAGAGGTAGATGACTAACTGATGAAAAATAGGTAAACTGAAATTCTATATGACAAGAGATAAAAATAATTCTTTACAATGAAGCAGGTATTGGAGGTGGTGTGGCCCACAGGCAGGTACGTGTCTAAAGTTACATTTACGCTGTTTCACCTCCACTGTGGTGTCCACTGGCCCTGGGATCTAATATATTTTATCTTCTGATTTTTCTGTTTAAAGTGCTTAAAATAACATGAAAACTGTGCCATAGCCCTCCAGAGTTTTTTTTTGAGGTGTTTTTGTATCACAGAAGGTGTGTTACCAGCTCTGCATGTCAGCTGAAGGTCTGTACCTCAAGATCACAGGAATGACACAGGTGCTTGCAAATGCATGAGCTCAGAGGCCCATGACCTGGGAGTCAACTGTCATGACGCCAGGTTGTTTGATGATGTGGGTATATCCAAAAGTAACTTTTCTCACATGCTAGAGTCTCCTGAAAAAAGAACTGTGTAAATAATGAAATAACTTAAATAATTAAAGAACTACTTGTTTATATTGCCTTTTTTTTTTCTTCTTTTTGTTAGATGACAACTGCCTAATGCAATTTTGCCTTGGCTTTGCTTGATACCAAAACTTACTATTGAAAGTGTTTATTTTGAATGCTGTCACAGAGGAGTGTTACAGCTTTCTAATTTAACGTTAACTTCTTTTTGTAGAACCTGGTCTTTAGCCAAACCATATCAAACTATAGCATACTGAAATGTACTAGATTTAATAATGAATAAACCCAGTATAAATTCGGTGTAGACTACAACAGACAGACTGGAGAAGAGGTGCTATTATGAATGGCACAGGCTAGACGGATTGAGATTTGTACAGCTGGTGTTTCATTACAAGTTACTGATCCAAGTAGTGAAGCTATTTTAAACAGTTTTGGTAAAGAGAAGAAAGAACTGAAAATAATCTTACCTTCAGTGACCATGAGTCAATTCAATTTAAATAAAATAAGAATATGAATAAAAATGGTCCTGAAACTGGGTTTAAAAAAGCGTATTTTAGAGGAACAAGCTTTGATAAGCTATAGAAACTAGTTGACAAGGTAACTAGATAGAAGAGATCCACACTTGATTGTGGGGAATGCCTTGAATTTCTTTCAAAGAAAGAATAAATTTTCTAAAGCAGTTTAAGAAGACGAATGAAATTCCAGGGGTACTTTCAGCTCTATCTGAATTAGTAGAAAACTCTGTTTCCTTCTACCCTCATTACCCATCCCCCTAAAAAGCCTTGGAAAAAGGAAAGAAAAAAAGATGTAAGGACAGACCCTAGAAATTAAAGGAAAAGGGACTAGTTAACAAAGACAGACACATTTTGGAGGCTAGACAATGCAGGTCTAAAAGATAGCTTGCCAAAAGTCAAGCTGCGCTAAATCTTTCAAGAGAAATTGAAACAAAACCTCTGTCTTCAATTAAGTTAACAAAGAAAGAAGAAAAAAAGCAGAAATGGAGTGAGGCTGGGGCTGGGAACTAATACTTCGGATCATTTTTCAATGTGGAGGAAGATAGAGAACAGGAGTACAATACCCTGACAGCTGATGGGCATGAGCATTCAGAAATGAGAATTCTTGCTTCCAAGCCCATAGTGAAACTAACATGATCATAATGTGCTTAAGCTGGAGGAATGGACTGTCCAACCCTAAATACTGAAATTACCAAAACATTGACCTGCAAAGCTGGTAGGAAGGTTTTTAAAAATAAATGTATTGGTGAGATACTGCAGAACAGAAAAACAAAATAAAATTGAGATTTGTAAAGTAATTCAAGCAAACACTCACCAGTTTGATATCAGTGATTTGAATAGTTATTGAAGGATAGAAGAATTAAAGAAATGGAAAAAAAATTGCAAAGTGGGGTGATGTTAGCATGGTTCTGACACCTAGGAAGCAATAACTTTATAAAAGAAAGCTAAATAACATGCTTTTCAGAAAGGATTTACTACTATGTCAAACAGAAACATTTATTAACTGGGAGAAGACAGAGTTCAGCATGAGAATTTAAGGTGCTTTTGGTCCTTGTTCATGGGGAGCTGGCATTTTTGCTTGAAGGGAGTCTTGAGCCACTGTGAGGGAGTCTTGATGTCCACTGTGTTGGGCATCTCAAGGATCATCCTGGGAGTCAATTATTTAGTGTCTTCATTAGGATCTTTTGCAAGAGTGGTCCTTCACTGATGGGAGGCACTATCATGGTGGGAGACTATTGGGACAAATGGTGAAGAGAACCCATAGGAGTATGTTGATTAGCCCTTGGAAGACTATGAGTCACCAGCAAAATGCACCCACTGAAAAGGTGGAGCACCATCAGGCACTGGTGGCTCTAATCTAAGCTTGGTGATGTTAGATTAGATCTAATCTAATCTAAGAGTGATGCTTGGAACCACCAGTTAATCAGAGTAAGATTATTTTAAGATGTAATGTGGTACCTTAGGAAACTTACTGCATGATGTCCTTGATAAGGGGACTAGATTTGAATATTTAGTAGGTCTTTTCCAGGCCCATGTGCTTATCAGGAGGTTGAGAGATAAACATCTTTGAAATTTAAAAATGAGTACTGTGTAAGGGGGTTAGCAGCCAAAGAATTAGACTGATGAAATAGATGAAATCTAGCAGAATAAATGGCATAAAGGACGCAAACAAGGACCTCATTATTGGGCTATCTCACTGTAGTCTTTACTGACATTTGCCCTTTCCTTTATTAAAGGTTTGAAAATGTGATGGCAAAGAAAAAGGAAAGCCAAAAGACCCTTTTTTGCCATTCTTCATTCAAGTTGTCCCGATATCTCTGCCAAACATCAAGCAACTAACAACAGCCCAGCTCTCTACTAGGGAAGTGCATGACTCCAACTTGTTTCTGAAGCTACTGCAATTGTAAGCAAATCTAAACATGCTAGTGAGTGGGGAATTCTGGGGGTGCATCAGGCACTGTTTTTGGGATAAACACGGCGAAGTTCTGCAGGCAGGCTTCTGAGGGGGAAGCAAGACGCAGAAGCAAGACATATTCGTACAAAAAGGGAATTTCTACAGCTAAGTCTAGAATCTGTAATAAATACCACTGTTTCGGTCTTTTGCTCCTGAAAATGAACAACTTTGCAGCCAGTAAGTACTCACTTGCAAAAAACAGGAGGTGAAAACCTCTAAAAAAATATCTAGTGTTGCCTAGAAAACAGATCTGCTTGCCTTATGGTGCTGTTGTACTGGTAAATTTTATGATTACTTTGCATAAACACAAGAGAATGTATCCCAGAGAGGGGGAAGAACTACTTAACTGGAAGGACAGTCTTGGCAGCTGCACAAACGGATATAAACCATCCAGGAATACATTTAGGCTGTAAAGTAGAAGGCAGTTTTGAGTTGTCAGGGGAGATGTTCTGGCACAAACTGAGTAGCTCTAGCCAGGCTGAAAAGTTTTAAGTTGTCCAAACTGATGCTGTTAAATAGTTATTAAAAGATGGAATTTGGTCAGTGTATTTAAAAATTATTATTAGGATGTGTTTCTTTGTGAGGCTAAATTCAGCTTTAAGATAACTGCAAGAATTTACAGATCTTAGACCATGTGTCTTCAGACATCAGAAACACAGGATCATCACTTTTCTCAGCATATGAACTTTGCAGTGTCTGCAGAGCTGGACACAAGAATAACACAAATAGCACTCATCTGAGCCTTATGGCAGAAGCAGCACTGAAGGTAAACTCCAGGCTTAAGCACTATGGCCATTTTGCTGAAAAGCTTCAGATTTGCCTTCATTTGACCACAAATTTAGCAAAACTCTCTACCTGGACATACCCTGCCCTGTATTCTAGTCAGCAACCCTCTTGCTGACTATTTTTTCTCCTGTGATTGCACTCTGTGAAACCAGTTCACCCTACACCACGGAACCAATGAATTCACAACCATCAAGGCTTCTCTACACTGTTACTGAAATCCATCCACACTCCTGCAACCCTTGACTGCAGTGGTTTGTCTGTGTCTTGCCTGGCATGTGCCCTGGAGCACACTATCAGCAACAGCGTATCAGTAATGCATTAAAGACTCAGCCCCTGTGGATTAGTTCTTCAGAGAAACATCTAGTATGACATCCATTCACAGCTTCATTTACATGATAACTTGACAGTTAGGACTGGAAATTATTGGAAAATGGGGTAACTCACCCATCCAGCACATGAAATAGCATGGGTCAGTGGTCAACAACTATTTCAAAATAGCCACCAAGAATTCAACCAGCTGTTATCTGACCTGTGCTTTGCTTGCTGTCATACCATGAAAGGGACACAGATGTTATAAACACTTAGAAGAGGAAATTAAATAAAAGGAGGGGGCCGGGGGAAGTCTCCTGACTGTGCTGAGCCTCTCCTCCATCTTTGTGTGGCCCTCCCCATCCTCCCCCCTTAGCCCCCCCACCATGCTGGTGCAGAATGCTGACTCAGCACACTGCATGGCAGAGCAGACGGGAGCAGTGAAACACCTCCAGTACAAACAGCTGCTGTGCAGATGCCTGTGCTGGCTCTTGGTTGATGGCTAGCCAGGGAAATCTCTCCTACGTAAACTAAGTGAGAGATTCAAGAAGTTGTTTGGCAGGGGATAAGAAAAATAGCCACTGGTGAGATATCTCTGCTGCAAGTTGAGATGCAGGATCATGGTCACCTCTACGTTCACTGCCAAAGCATAGCGATGGTTCCCAGAATATAATGCATCCTGATTAGGAATTGTGATTTAATGTTGAAATGAGGAGTGTTTAAAGATCTACAGTTTACAGGCATTCTGAACCCTATTTTTGTGGGCATGGCAGTCCCATTTCCTTTACCTTTACTTGGAGCTTTGTGTTCCCCATGTACTTCAGTGGAGAAAGTGAAGTTTCACAGGAAGTGACTGAAGTGAAGTAGAAAGATGACGTGATGGACAAGGAAACATACTCATGAACAAAGAAAAAAGTAATTGAGTGCATTGAGGGAGAAAGGGAAAGACTCTTATTTTTTGTAAAGCATTAATGTTTTGCTAGAAATTACTTGCAGTTGACTAAATGCCATGCTTGCCTTGACAAGCAGGGACCATGCTCTGAGACACTGGCTCATCCTTCAAGTATTAAAATCTGCTCAGGATTCACCAGTTTCCTTAGGGCTGGTGATCTCTCAATGTACTATGGGAAGATCTAGTTGCAGACTGGTCTCATTCCCCTTTTAAAAATCAGCAGCTTTCCCAGAGCCAGCCTGCAATTTGTTCTCCATCTCCTCTGAATGAGGGGACCCACACTCAAGTGGTTTGCAGGATAGGAAAGAAGTGAGACCAGGTTTGGAGCACCTTTATACTTCAGGCAAGTGGAAGTGGGTAAAGCATAGCCAAAGACCCACAGAGGGGAGGACCTTAATATGTGGAGGAGACAGGGAGCTGAGAGGCGGCAATATGGGAGTTTCCTCTGAAAAGAGAGAGGTGGAAGCAGAAGGAGGCAACCTTGTTCTTGAGCTGGAAATGTTAAGGTTTAACTAAAGTCATTACAATAATTTAAATCTGATTTCCAAAGCAGTGTTAGCCAATACTGCAAATGGACTGGCACGGAGGCAAGACAAGTTCTGAACGGATGATAAAGGCATCGACTTTTGTATAGTTCCTTTCAATGCCCCCGAGGCGCATGCATATGTCTTTATGCCTGCAGAGCTTGTCATGTGCTATTCTTCACTTATCTCTGCTACCGCTCTTCCTGATCTCCTAACAGCTTTGCTCTGAAGAAAAGAGAAATGGACAATAGGCCCCCAGACCGCTCGGCTGCATTGCTTCTTCATTAAAGTTGACATTTAGCAGTGAGACTTTACTGCCTTTCAAGAGCTGATGTCTCATTGAAGCTAACAGCAGCAGAGGTATCAGAGGCAGCAATGTCTCTCCCACTGAGCATCTGAGCTTTGGATGGTGGGAGAGAGCCCTAGAGAATGAGACCAGCAACACTGATGATGTTGCCTTTTCCCTGTTGAAGGTAAACCTACCCTTTTACCTAGGGCCAAGCCTAAGAGATAGCTGAGCCTCCTGAATTCATTGCGTTTCTCAAGCCAGCGCTGAGAAAATTTAAAAATCTTTGGAAAAAAGTGGAAGAAATCTGCATTAATTATTTACTATAATATATCTATATTGGCAAGTGCATCTCGTCTTCCATTTGCTATCAGGCCTGTCTGATCAATAATGTGTCTCATTTTGTTCAGTATAACTGCAACAGTCCTTCCTTTTATTAATCCCAATTCTCCTATTGATTCCTAACTGGAAGGGTTAATTTTTTAATATCTTTTCAGTTCTACAGAAGTACATTTCTGTGCCTTTGTTCTGTTTGGTCTGGCTGGTTAACCTCAAGATTTGCACTGTGCAGCAAAGTTTACCAGTATAGTTGTCAGCAAATCCTTGTGTGCGTGCACACGCAATTTCAAGTCCTGTCTAGGTTTATATCAAGTTGTAATACCTTTTGAACATTTTTGTAAATCCTGCATGTGTACGGTTCAGGTGCTGCAATGCCTCTGAGGTAAAGCAATCCTCAGTATTTCCAACACAGCACATAACCACTCCGGTGCTGATTTTCAGCTCTGATGCCAAAAAGTCACAGAATCTAGGCCTACTTCCATTAAAAAAAAATTCTGGCATATGCCTACTAATATACCACTGCTGGTGATTTCTGTCTGAGAAATTAAGATGTACTGAAAGGGCATTCCACAAGTAACCCAAAATGTCCCCGAATGCATCAGCAAGTGCTTCCACCATTACATTGCAAGCAGTTGAAATACTGCATAAGAGTTATATGAGCATTCAAATCAATGTACAGAAAATATAAGGTCCACCTTAAAAGAAAGCCAGTGTCTTGTTGTTCAGATCATTTGATTTTTATAAACTAATGTTTAGAGGAAACATAAACTTCAAGACCTCAGCCCGTCAGAATCACCACTGTAAGTTAGTATAGTAAGTTAGCAATCCCGAATGTATTATTCCTGCCACTGTAACCAGTGACACCTGTGAATTAATTTCTCAGCCTCACAGGACTCTTTGCATTGGAAAGTGGTACTACAAAGTGATGGGTCTGAGAACTTCTGACCTATCCCTAACAAGTGTATTGGAAGTAAATCCAATTCACCTCAGAGCTAATAACAGTTTATTTGGAAAACTTTAGTTTGGGGAGGCATCTTCTTCAATCTGCTGACAAACTCCCTGACCACGATGGTAAAGACATGGACATACGGAAAACAGGTTGTGCAATTCTCTCCAAAAGTGCAAGTTCAGACTCTACAAAGGAAAGGAGAGGTAAGAGTGCTTGTTCCAGAGGAAACACAGGGACTCCAGAAATGCACAGACTACACCAAGACGCTACACAACTCCTGAGACATCAAATGCAGAGACTGTAAAATCAAACTTCCTTAAAACCTGTACAGTAGCAGTCATTCTGCATGGATTCTATGATTCTAGGGTTCTATGACTCTGCCTTTTTGGGATTGAAGAAACAGTATCGTGTGACAATTTGACGCTCATTAAGCCCAAGGGAAAAATAAAGACTGCAAAGACAACCTGTAATTCATGCAGGAACAGCAGCCAACACTTTGCACTTTTAATTTTGCATGGTTTAAAATATTGTGTGATGTTTGGCCTTGAAAAGTGGCATTTGACATCTCAAGGTTCCTGAATAAGCCCATCAGGTTCAGAAAAATATGCTAACAGTTTTTCTGACAATACCCCGGCAAGGTAAGTACAGTCTATTCAGGAATAGCAAATTAACTTAAAATGTGTGGAGAGGGCTTCTGGTAAGACACTCAGCAGCTCATCACCTCAAAAGCACCTGTTGAGCACCTCAAAATCAGTCTTTTCTCTTAGCCGTTCTACTCTGAAAATGTTTCCCATCTTGTTTCATAAGTAAAACATAAAGATAAACCATACAGCCTTAATGATATAAATACATTATTATACACGGAAACATGACCAGCTTAACATGTTTCCAGCCTAATGAAACCCACATTTAGCATTCATCCATGCAACTTCTCAGACAACATTGAACTTTATTCTTGGTGAAGTCTCGAAGTAGACTGAGCCACAGATGAAAAGAGCATCTTGGGCTCCTTGGAGCACAACTGGTACTGCTGTCCCCTACTCAAGCCATACTGCTCTGAAGTATCATTCCTTTTTGGAATGCTGAATTTTAAAAAATGAAGATCTCCAGTACACTCTGGAGAGGCACATTCATGCCCATGCAACATCCATGCTGGTTCACAAATGCATCTATTAACATGAAGGTTTCCTGTTGACATGTCTGCATATGTGGAGTGGAATCCCAGTTTGAACAGTAACAAATGACATACTACAGCTGAAGAAATCCAGTGCATTGTTTCTTGACCTTGTGCAGAGGTGACTCTTTCCAGCTTTGCAGAAACCAAAGAGCAGAGGAATATACTGGAGGAAAGCAAATTCAGCTGTGGGTATACCGATGCATAAGAGCTACCCCACTGACCAGAAAAGTACTACTGACCTGGCCCAGTGGTTAAATTGCACAATAACAATAAAGTATTTTTATTTGGGTTCACTGCTAGCATTTTTTGTTAGCAGGAAGGTGCCTTGTTAAACTGTACTAATAGTGTAACTATGGGAACAAGGTAATAAAGTGCTGATATAAATTTGGTGGAAGTAATTTGTGTATCCAAGAATTATGTTGTCATGTGCTAACTTAGGTACTCCTGAAAATGAATGCATGAATTAGTTAAAAGGTACAATTAGTTAAAAGGTACAATTAAGGATGGGTTTTTGGAGCTTTCCCTTGTGTGATGTTGAGCCTTATGTGATGTGTCTGTATCCGTTTGGAGATGCCTTGCTTCTGTCTAGCAGGGCTATGGTAAGCAGGGCAAATGATTATCCTTATTTTACTAATTGGGAAAAAAAAAAAAAAGTTGTCTTCTTTTTCTGCTTAAGAAAACCATTATTTCTGTAATAATATCCTCATAGGCAGCCAGAAAAAAACCTAAGAAATGTAATAATTCCTACTGAATCTAATCAGCAATGCCTTACTCAGTCTTGTGACCCACTAACGCCCTCAACTTACTTGGAATTCAGATTCAATATAGATTTGCTGCCCCTACATCTTTAGCCAGCCAGGACTGCCAGCTAATGCCTTCCCTCTTGCCAGTGTCAAAGTACTTCTCATTTTTGGCAGCACTGAGAAAAACATTTTGTGTGAAACTTTTTTTGCCAATAACGAGTGCAGCAGGTCAGTGGGAACATTTCAAATGTTCAGGTTGATCGTTGTGAACTCTACCGACTAAACACAACTCAAAAACATTTCTGAGAAAAACTGCAAGTGCTCTGTTTTTATTGAGAATCCCTTGAAAATAAAGTGCATTTTCATCAGGGGTAGAAAAGGTGTAATTTGAGGTTTACCCACAATTGATTTTTCTGGCCAAGTTTGCCAGTGCATGTTTCAAGAAAGCAACACCATTTTCCATACACAAAGGCTCTGTACCTCCTGCTGAGTCTTCCAGATGTGTCCCCTGGCCTGGTCCCACCTGCAGAGGCTTGGTTCATAAACACATGCTCCACTCCAGCACTTGCAGCTGGGAAGCAAACGCCTGTAGCAAGTTGGCAATGCCCACACTCTGCAGCTTCTGCATACATCCCTTCTCAGTGCTGTAGATACTGCAGCAGCTGCAAGAGCTACACAAAATAGATCATCTATCCCATATATAAAAGAGAGAGGAGAGCTCAGCTGATGCAACTGCAGAGATTTAAGCTAATCAGTAGCACTGGCTTCACAGGGTGCTGATGGAGCAGGGGGAGATTTGCTGAGACAGCTTTCTTTGTAAAAAATCCAGCATGGCAAAAGAAGCTAAATGCCCACAGCTCCTAGGGGAAGGGCAAGGCTAGAAACAGTCCTCAACAGTTTCAACTGCAGACATGGCTTGGGACAAAAATTTCATTTAGATATCCCTCAGCCTCTCCTTTCACTTACCTTTCCATTCCTCACAGCTACAGCAGAAACTTGTTAACCTCCATCTGTGTTTGAATGGTAGTGCCATTCATTCTTATCAAACACCTATATAATTCAAAGTTATTAGCTCTTTTGCTTAACTTGCTGACCCCTCCTGGTCCCTCAGCTATCTAAGTAATGGTTTATAATTCTGCCATACAGCTCACTTTTTCTTCTTCTGTGAGTTTATTGATGCAAAGCCCCACTACTTCGTTTTCATATCAACAAGACATACAGTAATGTTTCTCGTGATTTCCTTCCTCTTACCCATCACCATATTTTTCATCCTCTTATATTTGTTTTACAGATTACAGGTTTCTTCTTCACCTTCTCTCACATCATTGGTGTCGTCTTAATCTTGATTAGGAAACTAATTGGATTAAGGTTATCACTGTTCAGATGCTTATCATGTCACCTTACCATCTGTTGCTCAGGACATTTTTCCCATTTGCCAACCCTCTTTCCACACACCACACGGGCTTTATACATTGCCTACAACACAACAAACACATTACATCCCAGATTCAACATTTTCCAACATATGTGTCTGAACTGGGGAAGTGGAAAAACCTCTCTCTCAGAGATGTGTGTCACTATTAAAGATTTTGGGTACCTGTGTGTTATCTGTGAAGGCAAAGACACCCATGCAATCTTCAGTATCAATGAATGCCTGCTAAAGACTCAATTAATTTGTGTCTCCTGGATGTCACCCAGCTAAAACACTGATTTAAACTCAGGTCCAGATCCTCTCATTTTCCTTCCCTGTACAGGCACATCAGTACAAAACCAGCGCTGTCTGTGAATAATCGTCCATTTAACCACAAGATTGATAGATGAGCCTTTGCCTGACTGCTGTCCAGACAGCTGAAGTTGACTGTCCCCATCTCTATGCTGGAAATTTCTCCAGAGATTTCCTGGGAGGAGTGCTAGTATCCCACAGAGCATTGCGAGAGTACCTTGATTTTAATCCAAAGCTGCACGGTAAGACATTGAGAGCAATTGTAATGTGCCCTTTAATTGAATTAGGCAGGTAGGAGTATTGGCTGTCTGCAGCTCCCACAGTTTCCACAGTTATTGCAGTGAAATCTCCATCCCCCAAAGGAGCTGAATGCAGACATAAAATTAAACAATTTGCCATGGTTTTGGTGTGAACACTTATGCACTGGTAAGGACCCAAGATTTAAGAAGGACTGCAGCGAACAAATCTGGAGAATGGGATGGTAGGATAAGAGATGGCATCTGATGGCCTTCCCACTTTGGGAAGTGCTCCTGAGCCCTCTTTTTCTTCTCAGTCTTTCACCCTATTCTCTCATTTTTCTGTTTAAATGTTACCTCTCTAAGGTAACAAGGTTGATTACTCCCTTGGTCCTGTCAGTTACTCAGACACATTCCTGCTTTCCCTTTCTAGTGAGCTGCAGCTGCATATTTTTACAAATACTGAAATCTTCCTGTTGGGACCTGGGTTTAATTTGCTTTATTTAGGGTTTGCAGGGTTACATCAATCTGAATGCTTAACATGCCTATATGTTTGGGGCATACAAACCATCCTTAGTTTGTAATATTAATGCATCAAAATCCTCACAACCAGTAACAAATAGAAGTGCTAAAAATGTTTCTGTTAATATCACATTTTAATTCTTTTTGTTTCAAAATATTAGTGCATGAACCAAGAGGCATCCCATTGGCTACCTCACCTTGATGGTGAGAAAAAGTCCTGTGGGGACATCCCTTTTCCAGCTCCAGTAGGCAGGACCACTGCATTGTCACAGCCCTGTCACTTGCAATAATACATCTAACCTCTATGGTGCAATAGCCCTTTGCTGATATGTAACTTCTCAGTAGTAGACTCTATATCACTTGGAGATAATGTCTGTACGCTTCCAGTTGAATAAATGCCACTGCTATTTTATAAAGGAAAAATATTTCTTTTGACAGTAAATGAGTATATATTATTAAGTGTCTACCACTATTTGACTATTTTAGCTACTTTGAGAATCCACTGGAATGCATAACCCAAATATCTTTACTGATCTGGTCCTCCATGTATCTGCGTGTGGATAACTGAGGGAGACAGTGTAATTGAAAAGCTCAGAAGAACACAACAAAGAAAGTTTTCAAACTCTTCACTCACTACCTTGATTTAGTGGCTCCTAATTCCTGTATGGGAAATTACAGTGGACAATATTGTTCTACCAGACTTACCCGTGAACCTCCTTCTTTTATATAGACACCCAATCTCTGCTCAATCATGATTTTGCAAGGATGGACAGTCCTGGCCTTTTCAGTCTGTCCTGCTACAGGAGAGGTTTGCTGTCTCTGCTCATCTCTGCGGTCCCTCTCTGAGCATTTTCAAAGCTACTCAACTGAATCATAATTTCAGTTTCTAAAATTTAGGCTGACTGTTCCCAATATTTATGTGATATTTTCCAATGTGGCTGTAAATTCAAAATTTCTACCGTTAACTTCCTGTTCTGCAGTTCCTTCTTTCTGTTCTGAACCCTTTGAAAACTGGCATTAAATTAACTATCCCCCAGCCTCTGGTACTAACGGGGTTTTAAACAAAAAGTCAGAAATGTCAAATACTTCATCCCTGAATTCCTTTAAAATTCTGTCCTATCTGTTCTTGTGGATCCTTCTGATACATTATCATTCATTTTGTCTATTTATTTTATGAATCTTTCTATCTCCATTTCAGTTTGAAAAAGAACATCTGAAAAGTCTCCTGGAAGGAAGATTTCCAGTGTGGGAACCTTCCCAAACTCACCCAAAGTAATTGTGTATACAGAAGACTTATTTTAGATTCTTTTCCTAGAATATCCCTGTCTTCTCTGAGACTTTTATCAGAGATTTCTCAGAGACTTTACACTTTGATCATCTTCCTGGACTTCTGGCAGATTTCCTCCTTCTGATGTTTTTTTCCAGAAGGCTTAGTAGTTTTTATGCCTTTTTCTAGCTGTTCCTCAAATCTGTTTTAGTTGGTTTTTTTTTTGTTCAGCCTCGTTACACTTGAATTCAAAGTCAAATTGCCAGGGTTTAAAGTTGTCTTATATTTCCCAAGCTCCAGTGTTCACAGGTTACAGCTGTAGGCCTAATTCTGAAGGAAGTATTTGAACTTTGTAAGGACTCCGTGCTCCATTTGCTCTTATGAACAGTCACAGTAAAGGTTTGCAAATTCAGATGCTGTTGAGTATTTGCATCTCCTGGGATACAGAGAAAAGAAAAATTAGTAAATTTTGCTATCCCAAAACTCATTACAGGAGATGCAATATTTTAGTCTGTGATTGCTGCATTTTATCTCTGCTGATGCAGCAGTCATAAATTGTGAGACACATTAATAAGTGAAATGTTTATCTTAGAGCATGAGAGAAACTATGTATTTGCTCCCAAAGGAGAGAAATCACAATGTCTCCAAACGTCGCCTCTGGCTGACGGCCTCTAACGTGGAAACGTTGTGTGATAGCACCTCAGGGCCTGATGTGAAAGATGTTGATGTTTACTTAAAGAGAAGTATTAAAAGTATTCAAGTAGTAAGATGCTGGAACGGGCTGCCCAGAGAGGTGGTGGATGCCCCATCCCTGGAGGTGTTCAAGGCCAGGTTGGATGGGGCCCTGGGCAACCTTGTGTAGAACCAGGCCTGGAGGTTGGTGGCCCTGCCTGTGGCAGGGGGGTTGGAACTCTGTGATCCTTGGGAAAAAACAGGCCTGGAGGCATATCCCCTTCTTGGGGTGGGTAGACCTTCCTTGCACTGCCATGGGGACCTACTGGTGCAAGCGTGCTGGTGCCAGCACACACAGAGAAGGTTTTCAGGAGAGAAATCATGAACAGCGTTATCAGAGCTTCACTTTCAAACACATGAAATTCACTCATTGTTCTAAAACATACCAGACCTGAGCAGACTAATTTCAGGCCCCATATATAACACTGTTTCTAAAGCTTTTATGCAAGGAGAAATGTTTGAACACATGCCTTTTTCCTTTCTGCAGTGTTAACCAGCCTTCTACTGTCAGACTTCTAAATTGACATATTTAAACACGCTGATAGGTTAATAATAGTGTCTAGGATCATAATGCTTGTAAAAGCCTCAGGCTCCAGGCAACACTTTCAGATGTATCAATACACTTTACTTACTGTGTAGATAATATTGCATAATTTGCTCAGGGAAGCATCATTTCACTGATGAAATATATGCAAGATATCTAAAGTTTGTAAATACATATGCACGAGACCTGGAAAGCTGCAAGCATGAATATCGTCAAAACCATTATTTCCCTCGTGCAGTTCAGGTAATATTAGCTACTGAGACTGTGCTTCACAGTGTGACACTCCAGTATTTCAGTACATTTGGCTGGGAAGGAACTTACTAAGTTAAACTGTGAGCTTAGATTTTTCTACAGAAATACATTGTAAAGAAAGGCAACCCATATAAACCAGACAAGTACTGAGAATTGTATCTGTCCAAAAAAAAAAAAAAAGGAATATCTTTTAAATTGGATAAATATTTAATTGAAAAGCACCTGGGTGTAATTTCCCCTGGATGTGCATTCACTGTGGGCTCATTTTGCTTCTACTGAAGTCAAGTGTAAAATTGATTAAATGTCACCAGGGTCAGTCCCTCTGCATACATTATGAACAGGGACTTTTTTATCAACTTTATATAAAAACCCATATGTATACAGATACAATTTTTTTAGGTCACTTCACTGAAAAATTATTCAAAGGGAACAGTTACAGGGATGTGTAGGACATTTTTGGTATTTCAGCATCCAGGTTCAAGCTGCAGAAATACAATCTTTGTCTTGAACTCTAGGCCTTCAAAGTGAGTGTATCCATTGCCCTCCTCAATGCCTCCACAAATCAGTGTAGTGGGACTAAAAACTTCTGAGATACATTTGTTTGGTAAGTCTAGAGCTGGCTATAGCCATAGCCTTTGTTGGGAAGTACATGGCTGCACATCTGTGTCAGTCCTACTTACCCCATGACCTGGAGTGGAGCCATATCTAGTAGCATTAAGGGGAGTGACCAGGGTGATCGATGCCTTTAAATCTTTGCCCTTGATCTACTACCATAGTAAATCTCTGTATTCAGCAGAGACTCAATGTAGATGATCACTATGGTCATTCGACTCTTCACAAACTCATAGGAAATTAGGTATGGAAAGATATAAAACCACAACTGGTGATTTTAAGAGCATCAGTTTTGGGTGCTTCAAATATTCAGGAAGATCTAATTAAGCAGCCATCTCCATAGCTGCAAAAGAGGTTCTTGCTCATAATATTACCAAATAATGCCAACATAACTCAGGAATTTTTTAGCTCCATTCAATAATTCATTCTGACATGAACAAGAAACACCAGCACTCAAGTCAGTAATGCACACAGAGATTAAGACAGCTAAATTGAACTGTTTACACTCCAACTGTAGTCCATGGAGATGTGGTCAATACAGCCAGGGGAGCCTAGGTGACAATTCACTCATCAATTTTATGTGCCTGCTTCCAGGTGAGCCAAACAGCTCTCCAGGTTCCACTGTCTTTATTGACTACATCTCCAGCAACTATCCCGGGAGTTACTGGACACTGGGCATGCTTGCAACCCACCATGTATAGACATGTACATTGAAGTATTAATTTGCAAGCTGAATCTGCACTGTGCATCTCCCCTGGTTTCATTAACACTGGCACTTGAGCAAATAAGGGACTAGCACAGCTCTGACTATTTCTGGGACTGAATTAAATTTTGGTCTAGAAAAAAAATTACAAACTGGAATACATTCCTGTATTCCTGCATATTATCTGAAGCAAATCACAAGTGATTTTTAATTAGAGAGGCTTTTTGAAGTACTACACATGCCAGCGAGGTGGAAGGTGCTTTCAGTTTTCAGGGTATGTTACAATTATTTTTTTTTTCTTTTCCGAACTAGTGTTTCTGAAGTCTTTCTTCTGGCCTAACGTAAGGTTTCTGCAGTGAAGTGCCATGAAGAAGGCCATGAAGTGCCATGAAGAAAGCCATGAGTGCTAACTATAGGTGAGAAAAGCCAGAGTACCCATGCTCTGTCTTTAATTAGAAATTTATTCATCACCCTAAGTGTTTTTTTCATCCCTCTTTTCTGCATCCCAATCTACGGTCTAGGGATTTATTTTCCTTTGGTGTAGAAATAATAAGCCAGGCAGCAAAGGCAGACATTTACTACTGTAAAAGAAACTAAATACTTTGGCTCCAGCTGTGTTAAATATGTTATCTCTGCTCTGTTAAACAAATT
This sequence comes from Zapornia atra, assembly GCA_013400835.1. Classification (NCBI taxonomy): domain Eukaryota; kingdom Metazoa; phylum Chordata; class Aves; order Gruiformes; family Rallidae; genus Zapornia; species Zapornia atra. The sequence goes on from VZTU01006467.1 coordinate 61,971, forward strand.
GTGTATAGATGAGCCAGGGTTTGGTTGCTCTTGATAGATCATGAATATCCTAATGTGTAACTATAATCATATTAGAAGGGATTTTTCCCTTATTTAATTTGTAGTTCTTACCTTATAGCATTGTCTTTTTTGAAGGTTTACCATTTCTGAATGAATAATTGTTCAGCATGTCTATTTTTAAAAAACGGATTAAAAGTAAAGCCTACTTAAGCCTTGTGAAATACAACTCTCTTTATATCTTTAGAGTTTTTAGTTCCCTCAGCATTATCTGTTTCCAAAGTACGTGAGTTTCCATTTATACCATAGAGAAATTCTGATCTCACACATTGCAGTCACACTGGAGTTAGTCTCATATTTTAAATAGAATTATGAATGTGCAATAAATTTAATATAATGTTAACAGAATCCAGGCCACAGAAAAATGTTCTGGCTGGAAGGAATTACAAGACAAATAGCTTTAGAGATAGAGGATGGCAGTTCATCTTATTCAGCCAAGGGATATTTCAGATACTTTTACTCAAAAATTGGTTTTCTCTTTCTGGCCAAAGTCCTCTTCAGCTACGGGAAGACACCTTGGAAGGAATTAGGCAACACGCAGCTTCTTTCCATCACAAACTGCAGGATCTCCTGCTATATAATAAACTGTGTGCTTGTACTTGTGTGTTATACAGGTTTACATGGGAAGCGGTAGAAATTTAACCACATTTTAATACTTGACTGGTTTAAGCCAATGTTTCTACCATTAAAAATAATTTTGTTGCAGTGTGTCTGAAAAGAAAAACATCACTGCAGGAAGTGGCCCCATGGTTTTGCAATGTTTTTGTCCCTGATGGAGTTAAGTAGGATGTTCATTAGTGTGATATTTATTCTCTTCTGCTTCAGCCTATTAAAATGCTCAATATTGTGCCCAAATGACTATTTGCTTATGGATAAGTAGTGTCCAAACATATAAAATGCAAAAGCACTCTGTCTGATAATTCCAAATTCAAAAATATCATCAAAACTGTGATGAAAAATTCTGTGAACTTTAGATTTTCCTTCTTTTTATCCCCTTCCCATGCCCTAGAGTCATTCATGTAACTGTTTTATCTTTAATTAGTACCAAACCATTCATGGCATCTCAGATACATCACATGGAAAAGGTGAAGCAAATTTAAACAAAAATTCCCAATGCAAGAGAGGTGCATCACACCAGGTGTGGGGATCACAAACAAATTTCCTAAAGCTTTTTGAGTTTATGTTCTCAAAACGTATAACTTTCCTCTGATAAAAAATTGTTTTATTTGAATGCAAAATTATGAATAGAAAGTGATTTTTGTCTGTGAGCAATGCAAAGGTAGCCCCTATGAGTGGGACCTATTGATAAAAAGCATATAAATGCCAATCTGAACAAATGTCCTCTCACTGAGAGTAATTTGGGAAATAATTTAAAAAACCGTAATTATACAGTCATTAAATGAGTGCCACTTTCCCATTAAAAGACACTTTCTGTGCACAATTCTTTTAGATTATGAATGACGTTCTGTTTTCCAGTTGGAAGAAATGATTTATCTCAGCAACAAATTGTGTCATCCAGCTTGTCAAACTGCTGCTAGCTATTAACTGCAACATTACGATTTTGACTGTAATTAGAACTAGAAAATTAAAGATGGAATTCAAGCAACATCTCTAATTCACTGACCATAGCACACAGAGAAGTTCAGCTATGCGTTCCTGTGAATAATTTGAATACAGCTCTGTATTCCTTATGAATAATTTGAAATATTTTTAATACAGATGTTGCTGTTAATGCTGTAATAGAAAGAAACACCCACAAAATGTGTTTTTAGGGGAATGGTATATATTTCCAATCTGTGACCTCTAATGGGAATAACTGATCAACTCAGCTTCAGAAGTCATTCTTAAATTTACTTGCATTGCCACTTTTCAAACAGGCTTTTGCCTGAACATGGTACAACTCATAAAGTCTACTGAGCTAGAGCTGATTCCTGTAGCACTCACTAAACTACCTCCTAGGTATAATTTTTTGTACAGAAAATACAGACCTGTGTCAAATTTGCTCTTGGACTAAAAATGCCCCAAACCCAAAAGCAAATTTATACGTCTACTGTGCTGCATGACTAGTTTTCCTCCTGGCTGCAAGGAAAATGAAAATCAGTCTCTGTCCCAACAAGGTTGGGTCCAGAGTAAGTTTTGTCCTTGAATTCAACATCTCTGCCTCAACACACAGCCTGCCGCTGGGATCGAGCATGATGACTGTTTACTGCTTGTTATGAAGCTGTTGATTAGATTGTGGGAATTGAAGACTGAGAGTTGTACATAAGTCAGTTCAAATGAGCTAAGTGTCACTTGATTAAACAGTAAAATCTAAACACACTGTGTAGGGAATAGAAAAATAGTGGGTTTCCCTGGTGTCGATTCATGAAATTTAGATCTTGTGAAATATGTAGTAGTTAGCAGTATGGAATATACTCTTACTTACATTACTTGTCATAGATCATTGAAATGGAAAGATACTTCTGCTGATTCAAAGAGTTTGCTTCCAAGGACTGCATGTAGTTTACTACCCAAGACAAGGCAGATAGATGGTAGAAGGGAAAGCTAATAAAGATAAGGGTGGCAACAAGAAGATGATGGGATAGTTCAGTGGGGCATGAAGATATTATCACATTTGTTTGCTTAAATTTATCTCACTTTGCATAGAAATGATTGCAGAAATGAGTGTTCAGGATGGCATTGAGTGAGGGAGGGAAATACTGACCTGTTGACAAATCCTTTGGCCTTTGAGAGCGCAAAGAATGAGTGGGCTGCTGGAAGAGAGACTGGATTGGGTAGACCAAGAAGGAGGAGAAATGAGAGGTTGTCTTGATGGAGGAGGCTCCACTGGGAAGAGGGATTGAAGACTGATAAAAGAAACTCAGAACATGTATCTGAGAGGAGGTATATGGGAAAAAAGAAAAGAGAAACAGTAAAAAATTATTATGCCAACAAGAGGATACTCCTCAAGCACAGCCAAAGATAAGTAAAACAGTAATGGGAATATCCTGGTAATATAATTTTTTAAGTCAATGGGGAATCCCATTTCAAACTGAACAGTAAAATAATGGCCCTTACTATTAATCTTTAGGGAAGATGGGTCACCATTTGACACTTTCCACTGTTCTGCTTTCTCAGTGTATATTTAACCCATGTATTATCATTTCTGTGCAGGTGATTCTGTCATTTATTTTTCCATCCTGTTGTATTCTTTTCATTTCCATAGTTACAGAATTGAAATGATAACTGTTTGTTCAAAAGTTGGGGGGATTTTAGCAGCAGAACTAGGCAATCTTTTTACAGCTTTTTGTACTCTATCACCAGCTCTATCACCAGATGCAACACCTCAACCTCTCCAGGTCTCTTACTTCTCCTCTTCAAATTCTCCAAGCATAAAGATACCTTCTTACTCCCTTACCTCCTAAATGCTGAGCAGATTAAAAAGCAGCAGATGCTGTAACAGGTTCTCAACTTCATGTGTATTTATTCACTTGTCAGTACATAGGCTGTCATCAGCCAACCACAAGGTCAAACTGACAACCACCAAGTTCCTGTTGCCAGTTTTCATCCAGTGAATATATCAATTTGTGACTCTTTTGTCAAACTAGTCAGTGTCAGACCTCTCAGGAAGATAGGATGTTTGGGTCTCCTCCATTATATCTGACTGAAGCACACTATTGATAATAAAATTTCTGAGAAGAACATGACAGATAGGAATACAGTATGATCACATATGCCTCATTTCAAAGGGAAACCAGGCTAAAAAACTTGTTATACAGAACAGACCAGAGGGTATTTTTGTTAAATATCACCCAAAGCTAAACTGAAAGCTCTATCTCTTGCTTTATGTGGCATGTCTAACTGATTTTCATGTGCTTCTTACAGGGTTGGATAATGTTGACAACCTGAATGTGACAGCTCAGCTGGGCACTTGTAGGAGAACCCAAGTCAGAGTTTGTCTGAATTAATCACTCTGCAAGTACCTTTCTCTCTCCAGTAATTACTGGGGAAGAGCCATGTTCTAGACCGCTACAAATTAGGAAAATGGAATCTCATCCAACTTGATTCATGAGACTGAGTTTTAAATATTATAGATTATCTTTAATGTACAGAAGGCTGTGTAAGTTTTAAGAATGAAACTACATTATTCAGTTTAAATTTGGTGCAAATTTCTTTTGTATTACTTTTAGGGTTATTTTTACCAGTAAGACTCTCATCTTGCCGACTAGGTCTGTAAATTCACCAGATGCCTCTTGAAGACTATGAGCTACTGACATGAGAGATGTTTCTCCCAAAGGCTCTTTCATTTTTACTATTTTCTCCCTGGTCTTCCCATTCCCTCCTGCTCTCCAGCTTTCTCTTAATACCACTGTGCTTAACACAACTACAGGTACACAACAGAGACCTCACAGATACTGCAGTGCCTGAAGGCAAATTCATCCCAGCATGGATGAGCATATGCGGGTTACCTCATCCCACCGTGCAAACTGCACTGGGGAGGAAAACAGTGACTCTTAATTGTAGGTTCACTTTTTACACTGGTCTGGTCAGGGACGTTGCACATCTCCTCTGTAACTCATCTGTCAAGAAGCACATCTGTAATCCTCCTTAAGTACGCAAATAGGTCAGTAGTGTGCAGTGGAAGAAAATGCACTTTCCCCAGATAATGCTGGTGTAACGAGCTCTGGAACGGGGAGCAAGACAGCTCATCAGTGTCGACCTACGCTAGGGTATATTAGGTCTGCTGAGGAGCAGAGGTGATGAGCCTGGGCATAGCACTGTACTAATGTAGCTACAACAGAGCCAACCACCACCTTTGTGCAGCACCATGCCATGTTTGTTGTACAGGTAAGCTTGTGTGGAGCTATCTTAGGTGTCCGTAGGATGGAAGTGCTTGCACAGGTCCATACCCTTTGAGTACCACCAGAGCAGGGACCTCACTTTAACTGCTAGGATGGCCAGTGAACTTTTCACTACCATGTCTTCTGAGAAATTTGCTTAGGAGAGAAGAGGTATCTATGGATAAAAGATTATCAACTCTTGATGCAATCACAGAAAAATTCTTCCTTAGTATTTCTGGATGTAACATTTTTACTTAGGGGCCTAGAAAAAACAATCAATAGTCAATAACCCCACCCCAGCTCCAGGCCTGGCTTTTGGAAAACTGAAAGTATCTCCTAACCCAGAAAGCTCACCTTGCACTCTTGTCTTTCAGGGAAGAAAAACCCCACAACATATCCTTTGAAGCCCTATTCATCTTAATTTATACTTTTTCTGCACACAGCTGTCAAAGAAATGATACCAGGTACAAGAAAATTATGGTTTGATCTGAAATGGCAATTTCTGTGCTTTTGTAACAGTCATATGCCAGGTCAGAACACATGAGGTAATGTCGGTGTCAGAATAACATATAGTAGTTGGCAAAATGGAAGACTAATTTCTCTGTTTCATGGAATCATGTAACATAATCAGACAAAACTCATAATAAATGGCCCTTTCCCTTCTACACAGTGGGAATATATGTATAATAAGCAAATTCACAAACAACCTCTAAGTACAAAAAAAGTTGCTAGCCAAGCAGTGCTGTCATGGAAGTATTATGGAAAGAACCACACAGTACCAAGACTTAAGGGTGCTTACTGCCAACCATTCTCCTCTAGTGCTGTTGCAAAACTCTCTGTGTAACCAAGTTGCGTTGTCCAAGTGGAATAAAAGGCAATGTATATTAAGCATACATTAGAGAGGGAAGAAGAAATGCGATTTAAAATACTTTCAGCTGTAACCTTCTGAAATGGGATGCTCTAAATGTCAGTCTGGGGACAAGAGAAATAATTACATCCACATCTGCACTGAAGAGATGGTGGGGTGGGTGTATCAATACAAGGAAGTGTTTAATCCTGCAAGCTGTCCCCATTGCTTTTGCATGGCTGGCAAAGGGGATTCTGAAACTGTTCCATAACCATCCCAACCCACAGGCTGACAGGTCTGAATGCTGCCACCCTTCACCCTGAAGGTGAGGCAGCAATACAGAATGTACCATATGACCACTAAAGGAAAATTTTTCCTATGTATTCAGAATATCCATTTGACTTTGCTTAAGATTACAAAGTTGCAAATCAAATATTCATCAAATTTTATATAAAACCTGTATCTTTGGTAACCTACCGCAACAGTGTTTTTCCAGTTTCAATCCTCTGTTAAGTACTCCTCTAATTTTTTAAAAATTACAAACATACACATAGTTAATAGGAATATGTTTTGTTTTACTCAGACAAAAGCTCACCCAATCCCTTCTAACCTTAACCACAGCACAAAAGCAATAAGACACCATGTTTAACATTGGAAATTCGCACCTGAATAACAGAAAGTCACTGTAACCAGGGAAACCGAACAGTGGCACAGACAGGTTTTCATTTAGGCGTAGAATTAATATGATTATTACAGGATACTGGCTCTTGAACAACAGCAGTTCATTGTAACTTAAATATTATTCTTATTTTGGTGGTGAGGAAGAATTCTGCGTCCAGGGAGAAGCATTCAAAGGTAAGTATTTTGGCAAGGGTTCTACGGAGTTTTTCAATGGATGAGATTTGCTATAGGTGAAAATGTCTTTGTCACAGACTGTGATGGATAAGATATTTTTGTCTGGCAAGCACGCAGGGATGATACAACAAAGTCTGCTGCTAACAGACATGGGAGCTGGGCTGTGGGCAGTTTCACCACCACAAACCATTTTCCTTCCTCTCTGCAAACCTCAACTGTGACTGAATCATGAAAATATATTTAAAATGTTCTTGGCAGCCACTTTTACAGCCAATAATGCAAGGAAGGACAGGAGCCCAGCTCTGACAGCAGTTTGAAGAGTGCTGTCCATAGATAACATGCTTTGCTGTGGCAGACATGCACAGAAGCAACACCATCACCAGCAGCAGCAACTTGACGACCAGAAAAGCAAGATTAGGAAAAATAGTGAATACTGTTTGCATACTATTTCAGCCTTCTCTTGCAGAGCAAAGCAGGTTCTCCAGCAGCAGTCTGCAGACATCGGGACAGGGAGATGGACCTGTACCAGCAGTTTCTCCCTCTCCAAGGGCTGACCCAGGGGTCCAATTATGCTCTGCTCCCACCACTGACTGCCTGTCACCCACTTCACACTTCCTAGTCATTGGCTCAGGAAAGGCACATGAACCTGGGCACAATGAGCCTGTGCGCTGCTTGAACTCAGCAGTAGCTTTTTGCCAGTAGCTGATATTGTTTGGCAGAAACAAAAAGGTTCATGGCACTAGGGCACATCCTGCACAGCAAGGATTCACCTGCTCAGCGGCATCCATCCTGCCCCACATGAAGCATCCAGGAGCAGAGCTTCTCAGATAAACCTGTTGTCTGAGACTCCATGAAAAGAAAGAAGCATATGCATGGCCTGACTCATCCTGCACAGCTCGGGCACTCACAGCATGGCAAGGTTCACTTCTTGGAGGTACAGACCTTCACTCTCTCCACTAACTATTGAAGAAGCCCAGAAAAACAACTTATACTAGATTTAACTTTCTCAAAGCAAAGCCTGGTGAGATGGCTTTAGGCATTAGCTTTCCACTGAGCAAAATATCAGCTGTTTAATTCATGATGAAATATGCACTATTTCCAAGACTACACAGAGAGCTCCTGCAGCCTTTTCATTATGTCTCTTCTTTTGGGATATTTTCTCTCCAAAAGCTGCTACTTGAGCAAGGCTGGTCACTTTGGTGGTCTGAGGAATCACCAGTCTATAATTTAGTAACCCTTCAAAAGAATAAAATATATACGGTGAAGCCTTTCTGCTTCGTATTCCTCTTTATTACATAGAAAAACAGCAGCTGTATGTCGACCTGTCAATACATGATCATAATATTTATATTACCTCAGAGGACAGTAGAAGATCAAATGCTTTCTAGCTAAAAAAGATTTTCCTCTACAAACACCTGAACATTGAAATTTACAGAATTAGAATTTGACAAAGGAAACAAATATTGTTTCAACATTAAAAATACAGAAAGAGGTACATGGATAAAACAAGTTTTGGACAGTGCATAGGAGAAAAAAAATTAAATTTTATTATTTTAATTTTCTATCTGTGACCTTTTTAAAATACAGAGCCAGAGAGGGAAGAAGGAATTAAAGAGGAGAGGCAAAGACCCTGGCCTTGAAAAGGAAACCAGGAATTACAGAACGGATCTTGGACATTTCCTCATGTGAACTATCTCCTGGGGGCTTCAGTCCCAGTGGGGGCCTCTAATTGCTATGTGAAAGCAAGTAATACAAATTGAATCCCTAATGTATGTGTTTCCTTGCTGTAAGCATCCATGCCAGTAAAACTTCACTGAAATGCTTATGAAGAGCAAACACTGGGTGCAAGTCAGCCTAAACTGAATTAGTTATTTGAACATATAAATTGATGAGAAAGAATTTTTCTGTAATGTTGGACTAATATTGATTAACTGGAATAAGTCTAAACTTTATTCAGGAAGGTAAATTCTGTTCCCATTCTTGTAGTCTGTCGACTACACCTACAAAGCCCAAAAACCAGTCAAAGCTACTAAGTCCCTGGAAGCACTTACATTATATTTGCTGGTCTTCCATCAGCCTCATGACAAAATTTATTAATCCAGAAACCCTTAATTGTGAACTATTGAGCTGAACCTTTTTGACTGGTGTGTTTCTAGAAAAATTTGGTGCATGTATTCATCTGCCCAGGCCACACATTAGCTCTCAGTTTATTTTCCATTCAAGCTTCATGTATAAAATTGCACCTCACACTTCAAGATGTCTGTATCTGAAAAAGAGACGTTCAGTAAGGCCTAAAGCCAGAGTACCAGTAGATCTGTTGTGGGTAGCAGTATCTCACACTCAGGAAGCAAAGGAGCCTTCTGAAAGCAAGTTTTGATTCTGGCTGGCACAAGCAGAGCAACCTTCAGTGTCATGCCAATAACCCAGATAAATGGAGGGAACTCAGAAAATTATTTAAAAGGGGGGAAAAAAAAGATCTGAAGAAATGGTTCTATGTGGTAGCTCAAAACGCATGTTGATCTGTTTTCTGATACCATAAAAATGAGAAGAGCATAATTTGGGCTGCAGGTGCTGTAAGTGCTTCCTACTCATTGTGCAATACTATTGTTATCATGGAGAAAACCTGGTCACTCAGAATACACACAGCCCAGTGCACCACATAGTTTACAGACAAGTAGTCAGGACCCTGGGGACTCAGAATCTTCTTCCTACCACATAGAGCCAAAGACACGGTGTAATCTGGAGGATTCATCTCCAGGTTCCTATTCTTTCCAGTGATAAATTCAGTATCAGGTATGCTAAATGTGCTACCCTCCTTGTGTAGTCAGGCTGAGTAGACAACAACTATTTTGATAGAGATTTCAATGATCACCTTCATAGTCTCCCCATAACCTCTCAAATTATACTAGGAGGCATCAAATAAATCCATCCATGCATGATAGACTCTATAGCTGGAATCACTTTAGAAGGGTCCCTAAGACCTCAGGCAGAAGCAGGCATCTATCAATCAGCAGATTTTCTTACCAGAGTCATATAGGATTCTGAGGGGCAGCAGCACAGAATGAATTAAAAAACAAAACCAAAAAGATTTGAGATTTCATAGAGTGACTATCTTCCCTTACAACTCCTCCTGTATGGAGGATGCTGAGACTAGCCTGGGCTAGGATGGCAACTGGGGAGACAGCTTAAGGCATCTGGAGATACCTGCAAGCGACAGGATTTTTCCTGATAATCATATATACACAATACAAAACTGTGCTTCTTGTAGTCAAAGCAAAATGCAGATTTCCATCCCATGATTGCTACTTGGAATTGTGAGCCTACTCTTTTTTCTCACAAACAATCCCATTAACCTGAACAGTGCTATTTATATCTCTGCAAGGCTTACTAGTGTGAGTAAGAGTTGCTGGATTAGGCTGTGTGTTTGAAGTGTGATTTTTATTTTAGGTGCGTGGGAGCAGAGTCCTGAGATTGCACAGAGACATGCTGGTGTGAAAAGCTGAGGAAAGAGCATCTGCTGAGCCCTGTGAAAAGCAGATAAAGAAATAAGGGAGAGAGAGGATGAATGGGCTGAATGATAAAATAGTCTCATAACAAGCCCCGCACATCTGAATATTTATTTTGAATTATTCTGGTTTTGATAGCCCCCAAAGAGCACTTTTAAGTGCTTAATTTGCTTTGCTCCATTGATTTTAATTAATCTTGCCCTAGGCTTTCAAACTTGATGGGCATGGAAAACTTAGGGAGGAAAAAAAAAAGGCAAGCCTGCTTCCTTGGTGCATAATATTCCTTAACCTCCTCAGAAGCATGTGAGACCACAGTGGGGATGTGCCAGCCTTGGACATGAACATTCAGCACACATTGAACACTACCTACTACCTTGTAGGCAGGAGTACTAGCTTCATGTGCTGAATTTAAAGCAAGAGACAAATAATGTTGGAGGCTTCTGGATGGAGGAGCTGAACCAGTTCCTCCTCCAGCCAACAAATTACTGAATGCTTGTGTGCAGGCTCTGTGTCAGACACAAAGCAATCATAGAATCAGAGAAGATCGGAAGAATCCCAGACATAGATATAAACTGGGAGAAGAGCTTCTTGAGAGTAGCCCTGCTGAGAAGGACTTAGGGATTCTGGTGGATGACAAACTTACATGAGCCAGCAGTGTGCTCTTGCAGCTCGCAAGGCCAATGGTATCCTGGGCTCCATTAGAAGAGGGGTGGCCAGCAGGGACAGGGAGGTGATTGTCCCTCTCTACTCTGCCCTCGTGAGGCCTCATCTGGAGTACTGTGTCCAGATCTGGGGCCCCCAATACAGGAAAGATGCGGAACTGTTGGAGAGGGTTCAGAGGAGGGCCACGAAGATGATTAGAGGGCTGGAGCACCTGCCCTACAAAGAGAGGCTGAGGGAGCTGGGCTTGTTCTGCCTGGAGAAGAGAAGGCTGCGAGGGGACCTCATTGCAGCCTTCCAGTACCTGAAGGGAGCTTATAAGCAGGAGGGGATTCAACTTTTTAAAAGGGCAGATAATGACAGGACAAGGGGGAATGGATTAAAACTAAAGGAAGNGGAGGTTGGCGGCCCTGCCTGTGGCAGGGGGGTTGGAGCTCTATGATCCTTGGGGTCCCTTCCAACCCAGACCATTCTATGATTCTATAATGGTTTGGGTTGGAAGGGACCTCCAAAGATCATCGAGTTCCAACCCACAGCAATGAGCAGGGACATCTTCAGCTAGATCAGGTTGCTCAGAGCCCTGTTCAACCTGATATGGAATGTTTCCAGGGATGGGGCATCTACCACCTCACTGGGTAACCTGCTCCACCTTTTCGCCATCCTCACTGTAAACACTGTCTTCCTTGTATTGAGTCAAAATCTCCCCTCTTTTAGTTTGAAACCATTACTTTCTGTCCTATCATGACAGGGCCTACAAAAATTTTGTCCCCATCTTTCTTATGAGCACCCATTTGGTACTGGAAGGCTGCTAAAAGGTCTCCCTGGAGTCAGCAGTCAGCAATTACTGTCATGGGCAAATCTGACTCAACTAGCAATAAAATTAATCTATTACCCAATGAAATCAGAGCAGGATAATGAGAAATGAAAACCAAATCTTAAAACACTTCCTCCCACACCTCCCTTCTTCCCAGGCTCAGCTTCACTCCCAATTTCTCTCCCTCCTCCACCCAGCAGCACAGGGGGATGGGTTATGGGGAAGGGGGGTTGGGGTCAGGTAATCACATGTTGTCTCTGCCACTCTTTCCTCCTCAGGGAAGGACTCCTCACACTCTTCCCCTGCTCCAGCATGGAGTCCTTCCACAGGAGACAGTCCTCCATGAACTTCTGCAACATAAGTCCATCTCATGGGCTGTGGCTCTTCATCAACTGCCCCAGTGTGGGTCCCTTCCATGGGTTGCAGACCTTCAGGACCACACTGCTAAAGCATAGGTACCTGACGGGGTCACAAGTCCTGCCAGCAAACCTGCTCCAGAGTAGTATCCTCTCACCAGGGGCTGCAGGTCCTGCCAGGAGCCTGTTCCAGCATGGGCTTCCCATGGGGGTCACAGCCTCTTTTTAGTGGATCCACCTGCTACAGTGCAGGGTCCTCCATGGGCTGCAGGTGGATATCTGCTCGCCCATCAAGTCCATTGTCTGCACGGGACAGCCTGCTTCACCATGGTCTTCTCCATGGGCTGCAGGGGAATCTCTGCTCTGGTGCTTGGATCACCTTCTCCCCCTCCTTCTTCACTGACCCATCTGCAAACTTTCCCACATCTCAGTCGTCTCTCTGGTGGAAAAAACCTGTTTCTTGTTTGTTTATTTGTTTTTTTCCTTCTTAACTCTGTTATCCAAGAGGTGTTGCTGCTGTCCCCGATGCGCTTGGCATTGGCCAGCAGCAGGTATGTCTTGGAGCCTATTGGCTCTGTCAGACATGGGGGAAGCATCTAACAGCTTCTTGCAGACGTCACCCCTTTAGCCCCACTACCAAAACCTTGCCACACAAACCCAAAAGCATCTGAGAGCAGCAATTCCCCAGTCCCACAGTATTCCACCACTGAGAAGTGTGGCTGAGTCCCAGGGGGAAGGCAGAACCATCACCTCCTCAGCAGCACCACGGGATGCAGGGGATGGTCCAGCAGACCAGGCAGTGGCAGTGACCCTGGCCCATCATGCAGGAGGATTGTAAGGTCAGTCAACTGGGATTTATACCTTGTCCTCATAAAAGGTAAGATACTGACCAGCATTAACTTATCAGTGATTAAACTGTTACTCAGAAGTCGTAATTTGGCATTCATGACTTCTCTAATTACTACTGTCTCATTCTGCATCTTGTCTTTGTGGGGAAGGTTATTAGAAGGTCGTATGTTATAGATAATAATTAGTTAAGCCTCCTGACTATGAATAAGCAACCTCAGATTCCTAACGTCTGTAATTCTGAATGTGGCTATCTGTATAAACCATCCTAAAAAAGATGGGAAAAATAATTTGCTTTGGCAAAGGAAGGTATTGATAATGTATACCCACAAGAGACCTGAAAAGAAACCCACAAATAGATTAAAGTAACTCATTAAGAACATTAATCAGTTTCAGACTATCACACACTGTAGTAATCAATCATTTTAATTAAAAGTAACTGCATTCTCTCCCTGTCTTTTTACTTCAGCCCATCTTTGCACATGCAGTTGATCAAAGACGTCATATTTCAAAGATGCTGAATACAGTCTCTATAATCTTCGTTAAAGAATTTCACAAAGCAGTAATATCCTCTGTTTGCATTGAAGTGCCTGCCTTCTTAGGGAAGCTTTGGCTTTTGCTCAGGAGGAAGCGATCAGATAATTGTCCAGCAGCTCCTGTTGCCATGCTCCAAGACCCAATTGCCTTAGAACAAGGTGTACTGACTCACCCTCTGATCTCCAGGACGAACGGCTCTGTCCATGCACACCCAGACATGTGCCACCACTCAGTAACTGTCCTTCCTCCATCGCCCAGGAGAGCGGGACAACAGAAAGAAAGGAAAGACTACATAACCAGGAAAATACACAGGGAAATTTCCTCACTCTGCTGCGTGTTGCAGGTCAGGGACTTCTTTAGCTAGAGACAGTGTTTAATAGCGACAGTGGATTTTTTATGCCATGCAATTCTCCAGTCCCTTTTTGAATCATGTAATGAGAAGAGAAGATTCTTTCTTTTTAATATCAGCTGCTTTGTTCTGTAATTTGAAGGGCAATCTAATATTGAAATGATGGGAAAGAATAAAACATTTTGGGTCTTATAATAAGCAAGGAAACAGTTTTGTTACACTCTTCAATGTGCTGCAGTCTTCTAAGATCAAAGAGTGCTGCTGCTTTCCTTTTAGGATCACAGAGAAAAACAAAAAAAAAACCAACCCTGAAATTGAAAATGCATTTGTAAAGTAGCTGTACCTTCCTTTCCTAAAGTGGATCCTGGTATTTTAATACCTGCTGCTTAGCTGATATCTGCCTCTCCCTATCAGCATGAAGTTTCAAAGGATGTCTGGCTTCAATGATATCTGAAGTTGATTTAATTTAAGATAGAGAAAGACAAGGCTGTAAAAGTGAGAATCAGTCAACAAGAAAGGCATAAGTCAAATGTTGTATCAGGGAAGATTTTTTTTAGCTGTCCTTTTCTCACATAAGAGGAACAAAAGGCAAATGGATTGGTCACAACCATGATTCTTGCACTCATTTTTAAAGTGCTGCTCAGACAGAGGGACTTGGAGGGATCATTTCATTTCTCACCACTCTACAAGATAGCAGATGGAAACAGAAGCAGCTGACGTGGTTCAGCAGCGCTTTCAAAAAGCCATTGGCAGAGTTCTGTACAAGAAGATAAGTAAATCATGGTGTGAAAGATAAGCAGTGACACGGCCTGCAAACACTGTAGGAACAGATGCATCAATAAAGGGTCGCTTCTCAGTATGATGGAAGGTTACACTCGAGCATGCTTAAGTCCCAGACTGTCACTAGTGGTACTAATTATATTTATATATGTCCTGAGAGAACTAGAGAATAGACAAATAGAAAAAAAATTCTTTAGATTAATCAAAACTAGAAAAAAACCTGAGGTACTGCTCAAGAGAGCTCTGCTGAAGCAATGTGACAGTTAGGGGACAGACAAACATAAAGGAAATGGTCCGAATGACTCCTCTGCATTATTAGCTTGGAAATTTAATGGGGTCAAGGGGGAAAGACTCAGGTCTGTGCTCTGTAAGAACTCTTGCTTACAGAAACAGTCAAAATTTTGTGAAGCACAAGGAACAGGACAGACAATTCTTAACTCATAAGGTCCCAAGGTAAACAAAATGCTCACCTTTGCCTTTAACAGTGTGTCTGTTCTGTTCTTTTTATTTCAAAAGACCAGAGTTTATACAGAGAAAATCCAGAAATAGTGCAAATATTAATGCACATAGGGCAATGAATGTAGAAAATAATTCCTGCATCAGAGAGAAACTTGAAAAGCCTGTGGCTGTTCAGAGAGTAAGTGAAGAAAATCAGATCCAGCAAAGAACATTGTTCTCTGCCCTGTCATAAGTCAAAAGCAAAGTAACATTGCAAGTACTTGCAAGGCAGCATTTGTCTACATCTGAGGAAATATCCTCTTTCAAATTAGAAAACAAAATGGCTAAATAGCCCATGGCCTTCTTTATTTCAAGGTGTCAAATAATCAAGAGTCTCACAGAGAACAGAAGGATCAGTCAATTACAGAGCTAGTAGCACACACTGATATTAGGTACAATAAAGGAGTGATAAAAACTTTCTTTCTAAGCTAGCTATCAGCTTGACCATTCTAAGACTTTTTACAGTTTGAGGGGCTGTTAGGAATATATCTGACAAAGTGTTGTATGACAGAGACACAACTGAGTGCACAGGGATGGTGCTTCTGCAGCACCGCACTGCACTCTCCAGGAGACTTCACTGTCTTGGATGTATGTGCAGTCCAGCCACACCAGTGTGGTGCTTTTCCTAACCAAAGAGTGCAAATGCCAGCTTCACACGGCCACTCTGAATCTACCTGCAAGCACTGAAGGCCACTGAGTACTGTTCCACCACCCTCTTCACACCAACTCTCTGCTGTGCTCCAACTCACTGTACGCACACGTGCTCAGGAATACCTGAGAGACCACGTGGACATCTGGCTTCACTACAATGCTTCCTGTGTTTCCAGATAGAAATCAACACTCTGCCCATGATAACTCTACCACTGGACACAGAGAGAGCAGTCAGGCTCTATTAAGGACACAATCAGAACAAGTTCAACTCCCTAGCTCGATTCTTCTGGTTTGCCAGTTTGCTGTTTATTTTCCTAATCCAAAATAAACAGGAGTCCTCACTGTAACACAGCCAAAATATTTTGCAATTTAATTCTGTGTTCTAAAAATCCACTAACTTCAAATGATCACACTTGGGGCTTCCTCGAAATGAACCACAGACTGCAGAAAACAGCTTGTCTCTGGACAACCTAAAAGATGGGAATTCAAGTGAAAAGAAGAATTACTGTAAGAAAACAGATGGTGAAGACTGACAGCTGTTTCATTGTTTTGACAGTAATACCTTGTGGATGGCCTACACATTTTTTTTTGGACTGTAGCATTTCCTTGAAAATGAGTTACAGTGGAAACGAGCTCTTACAGAAACTTTTAATCCAGCTTTTATTTTAAAAGAAACACGATTTACATTTAAACAGACTTGTTGCCCTATGGAAATGGACAGGCTCACTTAAAGGGACTTTGCAAAAAGTGTAGTGCTCTTTAATATTTATGAGACAATTCCCAGGTTTGCTAAAGTGCAAGTATACATCTCTTTTTTTTTTTTTCCATGTATCAGAATATTTAGAGTTAGTTAAAAACAATTTATTCACACTAACTCTCATGTGAAAAAACTATTCTAAAACAATCCAGACAGGGAAACCTCAGTGCAATTCAGCCAAGCTTCTCCAGTTCAGATGCTTGTCCCTCCATAGTCCCAGCCCTGCAGCACATGGATGTGAAATCTCCCCTCAGCCACATCAGAACATTTAAGCTGCCTGTTGTAGGTAGCTCTATTTGAACCCAGGAAATCTCTGACAGTCTTGCTTTTTGGTTCTCTTTTTCAGTCCCTTTATTTGCAAGTGCAATAATTACTAGAACTGATAACAGGAAAATAGTTGACAGACCTTGAAAAGTGATGGATTTTAGGGGTCAAGCCTGCCTATGGAATATTTGTAGGCAGAGTTTTACTGGAGTTACGCAACAAAAATAATAGCATAGGTGCAGATCCTACCATTAAAATCACCCTTTTCCCAGTGTGCTTTATTTTTCTATAATGTCTTCTCTTTTTTTCTCTCTCTTCACACACCATTTTTGTGGCTGGCAGTTAGCCAAAGGCATGCAAGAATGAATTGCACTGTTGCGGCATTTAAATTATATCAATACTGAAATGCAGAATAGAGTCCTTTTCTATTTCATCCCTAAATTGAATGCTTTCACAGAGCAGCACTGTTATCTGCATTACAATTTGAGAGCTACATTAGTAAATCTTGAATGCTCTGAATTAGAGTATTCAACTTTTGAGATGGATGGCTGAGCTCACCACAAAAAAAATGTATTAAGCTGGAGATATGGCTTCATTTGGAGTGAACATGAATTCTGAAGAACAACTCTGATTGAAAAACCAAGCCTAAATTTCTGGGGAATCCTGCATCCAGATGAATCTTCCCCCCTTAGTTTTTAGAGTAGATCTTAGATTTTCCTCTCTAAGAACTATGCCCGCAGGTACTGTTTTCCTGTCAGATGGGGAAATCATGTAAATTCTCACTTTTAAACAACCACTGGAGCAGTCTGAAAATGCTGCCTGGGAGTTGAGAAGGTACCCACCTTCTGCACAGTACTCCGTAAGTGCACCAGTAATGCTGCAAGAATACTGATGGGGTATTTGGCCTTGAAGCACTTACATGGGTCTGGAGAAATGAGTTAAATCTTCTGAGATACACCACAAAGGCTTTATCCTTAGGACTTCAGAACACAGCAACTCCTCACCATCCCATTCACCCATGGACCCTTTCAGCCTTTTACCAGTCTGCAAGTTTTTAGGTCTCTGTGCTGCCACGACTGCTGTGCGCATCTCTGGGATATGCCTGGAAGTGCTGTGACCACTGCTCCCAAGGATAGGAGCAAAAAGGGAAAATGCACACAGAGCAAGCAAGTACATTCAAAATCTCTGTTTGTGGAAAATATATAAGGATGGCCATAACACAATTGTGTGTTTACCCTCTGACAACTGAGCCTTGTTTTGGGAAACATACATTCTGAAGCATGGTCTGTATTTTTTTCTTTTTCCATATGTAGGTGGTATTTGGTGGCAAATATCCAAAAGGCAGCCCTTTCCTATTAAAAACAGCATGGAAAGACTATTTACCTCACTTGGGTTCAAATTATTATTTCTATGACCCATATGGTAATATAAAAAAGAAAAAGTATTACATAATTAACAAAAAAGGTCAGAAACAGTTATACCAAAAAAACCCCAACCCTCAAACAAAAAAACGTTGCCACTAAAACTTACTTCATTTGGGAAACTGCTAAGTTATCCTACTGGTATGAAATACGCCTCCAGTAACAAGATTATTTGATAAATCTGACCCAGAAACCCCTCTGTGCATAGTAAAGTCCTTTGTTCAAAGAAGCTTGAAAAAGACCAAAAGGACTTTGGGCAGAAAACTGGAGAAGGCTGTCTGTGACCTTGCAGCAAGGCAGAATTGAGAAGAACCCCTGAGAGATCTGGCTGTGGCTGGAGATGGATCAAAAACTTGCAGAACAAGGGTCCTGAAGGAAGGTCAGGGATGTGGCTGGAGTCCCACTAGGGCCACGGCCAAAGGTGCCCAGCTGAGGACCACCAGCTCTGTCACTCTAACCCTAGCAGGAATGGCAAGGGACTCTCAGTATTTATAGCCCTCTCCCTTGGCTTCGTTATCATGTGCCTGTAGCTGATTTACCTCTTTTCATAGCTCCTTGTGACAAAAGAGTGGGGCTGACCTCAGTGCCTTGGCTGCCCTCTGGCACCATGCATGAGGAGAACAGACACGGTGCTCCAGCAGTCATCAATCCCCAGCAGAATGGTTCAAAACCAGGCTACAGCTCACCTTGGCCTCTCCCTCCTGAAATTTGGTATTTTTGCCAGTGCATGAGACAATGTCAAATGTTGGAGTTCGAAACATCCTTTTTCTGAACCTGTGGAGAACACAGGAATACAAAACCTTTCCCCTTTGGCTTGAAAAAGATGTATTCCCTCGAAGGGGTCACATCTGATTTTCAGTTTAATGAAGAACCTTTTTTTATTGAATTCTTGTCTGCTGGTGATGCCCATTAGGGAACCTGTTAGAGGTTTCAGGTGAAGGCTTGATCCATTTGATCCCAACTCCATGAGGATGAGGTACAGGTTATAATACTTTGATCTGAAGAAGTCAGTATGGGATCATATTCATATGCTGCCTGATCTTCCTGTGACCAGAAACCTTGCCTGCAAATTTTGTACAACATCAGATATGGATTTATTTCTCCCCACAAATCTGTGGAGCCATCTTCTAGCAGAAAAAGACAGTTCCTGCCAGGGCAGACTTGCAAGCTGTAGTTTCTCAAAGACTTCCAGCCTTACCTTTACTCCACCTGTCAGAACCAGCAGCTAAACCCCAGTGTTTTCAGTTGCTTGCATCAGAGAGTCATGGAGGAGCCAGAATAAGAGACTGATAGGCTTGCACACTTATTTTCTGTATGTTTACTGTGTGCAAAACCCACAGCTTTTTGTAACACATCCCTGACCATGTGATGCCATCCACAAAGTAACTGCCAGAAACTCTTGTGCTCCTTTCTCTTTCTTCCTGGCAGATGCCCCTCAGCTGTGGCATTGCTAGCCAAACTGGGACCTGGTAATGTTGCCTGTGAAAGCAATGGAGGATGTGACACGTCATTATTTAGTCTCATTGTTTATTGGATTTGATTCATTGCATATTATGGGGCTGATGTTGTCTGAGCCCATTGTGTCCACAGCAGAGAGCTGAAGTGATGTTATCCACTTGTGCAGCAGATAACCGGCAAGAAACACCGTCCCTCTCAGCAGCTGGATGCTTACCTGCAGGAGTCTTTGTTCACCCATAAATGGGATAACCTTCAACTGGCTGCTGGAGACTAGAGGCAGATGCTAAGCCTGCAGCAGAGCTCAGCACCCTAATCAGGATGATGATGTGTGTTGATTTGTGCTCCTGTGCTCCCCTTGCAGTCCCCAGTGGGAGACAGGCACCTGGGGGAGTCACTACAAAGCCCTCCTTTCCCAAGGATGCACAAGACGTGTCTAGAGGCTTCTAGGGCAGCTGGAGGTGTATTTCTCTTCACTGGAAATACAGGTGGTCCAAGGGTCCCTCATCACCCTCCCTGGTGGTGGTGGTGCTCCCAGAGCCCTTGATGGGTGAAGACTGGCAGATGACAGAATCACACCATTTTCCAGCTGATGCATGGGTCCAAGGCATGAGTGCACTTACTTCCATCATGTGGACACAGGAAGGAAGCTGTTTGCCTGGAAGGATGGGCTGACCACAAAATCTTCCTGTCAGCTCTTCAGAAAGGTGCATCATATGGGGGTGAAGCAAGAGCCCTCCTTTTGGCTTTGCCTCTTTCCTGCAAAACTGGTGGGAAAATCACCTCCTACAGCAGATGCAATGCTCAGATACAGACACACCTGAGACTGAAGCAAATCTTTGTTACGGGACGATTAATATGAGAAGCAATGAATTTTCTTTCACTACAACAGCATATGTAGGAAGCAGCTCCAGTGAAGCTGAGTGTGGGGCTAAAAACTGGTTATGAATATCCAACTGACGTTTCCAGAATATCAGTATTTTTTAGAGGCACCAGCAGCTACATTGCAGTAAGAAAAAAATAAAATTTTACTTAAAAGCTTGAAAATGGGCACGTACAACAGAGCAGAGCAATGCGTCAATGAGAGTAAGTGAACCCAATGTGTGACTTTTACAGAAGTACCATGGTCCAGACTATCAGCAGAACGTAATGTGAGGTGTGAAAGATGAAGTTGATGGCACTGTACCTAATGAATGACAATCCATCTCCAGAAACATTTATTTATATTTCTTGGGGTCCCTCTCATCAAAAATCATAATCACTATTACAACTGGTTTAGCCAAAACCTCTTTGCTACCTCCTCTTAACAGCCTTATTGAAGTCAATCCATTTCCTTGGATTGCTGCAGAGAGCATGACTTCCTTTTAAACAAATTATATAGGATAGTATCCTGCTTTCTAAATAATACTAATGAAATGCTTTCAACTCTGCAAATCATGTGTAACCTCCATGTGAATGGATTCTGTCAAATGTGAATCTGTTTTGGTTGATTATTGCTTGAGAAATTAATGTATGTGAAATTAAGAAGCTAATCTCTACCTCCATGATCTCCCTGCCGTGGTTCCTGATGCTCTGATCTGCTCAAGCTGCAGGTGCCTGCTATACACTTACCTGCATCAAACTGAACCTCAGCCTTGCAGCTGTGTGGTGGGGTCCATCTGCCCTATGGTAGGAATACTCAAGGTAGCTTTACTAGCTGACATGAATATTCAACTCAAATTTGAGCAAAACTTACTCAAAATACTCAAGTATGCAGTACCTTTTGTGCTCCTGTGGGTACCCTGCCATCGACAGCCCTGGTAGGTTAGATCAAGCTCAGGTGTGTCTCAATAGACCCACTGCAGCTGGGACAATGACTCAATGTACCTGAAGAAAAAGCACGTTGTAAAAAGAACCTCTGAGCTACTAGGAATGAAATGCCAGCAATTCTGGGAAAAAAATTGTACAATTTACAATTTGTTGTCTCTTCTTAAAATAGAAATGTACCTCTCAGCTTAGCAGCTTCATGAAAACACACATCCATATGCACATACTGTACACAACCATTTTCTTCCAAAAATGGCTGCTTTCCTCACAGGTTACTTTGATTTCACAAGAAATCTCTTAGTGGAGAGAATCAGAGAGACAGAACATTTTTTCAATGCAGCTGACACTTCTTTCACAGTTCGGGGCTGAGAAACCAAGAGAGTAAAAGGTATTCCTATTGAAATATCAAAAACTATCCCTCTGATCTTATTTTGGCTGGGATCAAGAATACCCAACAGCTTAATGACACCCGCGGCATTATAAAGCTGGAATACTCGAGAGATTTTTGCCTCCAGCACTTCTCCCTGTCGCTATAAAATTTACAAGCTTTATATGCTACCTGGACCAGAAGGTCTCTGCTCCTGCAGCGTTTACAAGTTTTGCAGGAGTTCCATCAGGGAGTGAGGACCTCTGAAATCTTCCAGAAACTACTGACATTCCAGAGACATAGAGCAAGAAATTGACAATTCTTACAACCTTCTTTGCATAGGAAATGGATTTTCATCAGTCAGGACATACAAGAGACTT
Source organism: Zapornia atra (assembly GCA_013400835.1). Taxonomy (NCBI): domain Eukaryota; kingdom Metazoa; phylum Chordata; class Aves; order Gruiformes; family Rallidae; genus Zapornia; species Zapornia atra. The sequence continues at coordinate 83,997 of VZTU01006467.1, forward strand.
CCTATGCAAGTACCTAACTGAAATTAGCCCAACATTCTCACTCTACAACAGTAAAAGGCTCCAGTCTGAGCTAACATAACAAAACACAGTTATTAGATGTAGCTAGCTTTGAAATAAGATTTCTGCTATTTTTTCTGCAGCTATTAGTAGCAACAAAGAAAGATGAAGGTTTGCAATGCCTTTTCAAAAGGTGGATAACTCAAGGTATGTATTAGGGATTGTAAATGGTGAAAACCGTTTGAGTAGCCCTGACATTCCTCCACATCTTCTGTGAGTACCAGAAAAAAATGACAATAAAGTAATTTATTTTTGGTGCATCTTCAGGTAGATTTGTCATAACTGGCATAGTAATAAAAAAAAAATCCTTATAATCTTAACTGGGAAAGATTTCTGTCTCTTTGCAGCAAGACTGCTGAAGCACAGTCATAAAGAGAACCTTAAAAAGAAACACACAGTTCAGTTACTATCCCATATACAACATATGATTCAGTGTCAGAGACAACACTAAAATAATGGCAGACATAATTCTGAAACCCATCCCGCCTGTGCAACCTGTGAAGTGTGGATGTCCAGGAAAGAGAAATAAATTAAAATTTAAACTGCTAATAAAATTCTTGGTTTACTGCAAGCAGACTCTTGAATAAAATCCAAAGCTATCACTAAGCATTCTCTTAAACAATGTTTTTTAATGTCTAGATTAATTTTTTAAATTGAACTGGATAGTACATTGGGCCTCCCATGTGATCCAGAGGAAGAAAGACCTTGACTACATTACAGGAGAGAAACCTTCAGATGAATAAAGTTGCACTTCTTCAACTAGGAGCGGTGGGACTGCTGGGGTCGGCAAGCTCAGACTAAGAAAAGAAACACCACCAGCATTCAGCAAGGATGATTAATCTTACGGTGAAGCTTAACAGCTGCGGTCTCATCTTCCTTGACATCAAGGAATGAAAGTAGGACTGAGAACACGTCTGGCAGGTGGGCTGAGGTGCTAACTGTATAAAAGACATCAGCAGATTCACATGAGGGTGAGACACTTTCAAAGTCCTCAGCCTGGAAAAGGGTGATGGGGATAGAAAAATTAAGAGATATGGAGGAAGGGCAAGCTTGAATGAAGAGCTGCCTCCTGTCACTCATCTCTGTGCTAAAGATGTATCTACAGGTACAGCCTCCAAAGGCTCTGGCAGCAAATAATTTATAAAAGCCATATAGGTCTCTCTCAGCCAAAGAACATCATCCTCCAGGTCAGGTCAGCAGCAGCTTCCAGAGGCAGATTCATGGTTGGGTTCATCTGGAGCTATACAGCTCTGCCCTGGGAGGCCATTAAGACATACCATGGTTTTCTACATCATGAGTAATCCTGAGTATCTTATTTATCCAGCAGACCTGAAAAATAGGCCTGGGACAATAGAAAATCTAACTATAATTCAGTCATAAAGCAAATGAAGCAAGATACATAAATCTTTAAGAAACTAGACTTTGTTAGAACAGGTGCTGGCAAAACTACTTGTTTGAAAATTAAGTTTTCTAGCCATTCTCTATGCATTGTTAATAATTGCTGTGTGAAGGCTTATTTTCTGCCAGAATCAAAACACTACAAACCAAAACATTAACTGAAAATGCATAGAATAAAGTGATAATGCCATAATTTCACGTTCCTCCTGATGGTGAACAGAAGATGAAATTCTTTAGTCAGAGTATCGTGACTGGCTTTTCTTCCTGTAATGTCTCAAACAGGAGTTTTATCTAGGAAGAGTTAATACTAACAACCAGTGAAAGCATTAGTAGCTCTGAAACTCTGCCGGGCACTTTAGCAATGAGTTTAACTTACCAAACCCCACGACCATGTTCTTAAATGTGTACTCAAGAATTTTGCTAAAGGAAGTTACAATCCTGAATTACAATCTTAAAAAGTTGCTACTCAGATAATAATAATAAGAAGAACAACAATAATAATAATAAAACCCAACACAACCCAACAGTTTTACCTGGTTTATTGGGAGTTTAGGCTGAATTCACAGTTAAGGTTTAGACCTTACTCTATAAAGAAATACACAGTTTGTATTCCTCACCAGTGGGCTTGGTTTTCTCTGAAAGGACATTCTTTCCCCGTGACAGCGCAGAACTTACTTGGGGAAAAATCCTTAAATAGTACTGCAGACTGATTTAAAAAATCCTACTGACTTAAAAAAAAAACCCTAACATTTTTAACTGCTTCATATCAATACTCAGTAATTTTGCTGTTTATCACTGGCTCACTGCTGATGTCTTCTGAAAGGACAAAAATAAAAGGTTTTGTGTTCATAAACAGTTCATGAAGAGAAAGGAAGAATTTGAGAGAAATAAACTCAAAGGCAAAAACATGAGGGTATGATTTTGAAGGTCAAGTGAAAGTGGGGAAGCTAAAATGTCAACCTCTTTTTCAGACTGGGGAGACTAATTCCTTGTGTAGTTTCATTCAGCTCAGTAGGAGTAATCCTGGTATAAGGTAGTGTTTCCCCTGGTTGCAAGTATCATAATCACAATTGTTAGTCATGGATGAATTTATGTAAAAAGAACAGGTATTTTCCTTTCCACAAATTTTGAAAAGCTGTCAAAAAGTATTTTATCTGCCCGTTAGCTCCCATCACAGCCCAATTATATCAAATTACAGGTACAGAGGTTTTCTCATGATTGCATTGAAATAAAAGTCCAGTGTGATACCTTGAAAACAAACTGTGAAAATGTAGGATGAGTACATAATGTACAATTTCACATATAAAGAAAAATTAAATTATGCACATACATAATGAAAGTTTCCTAGGATATATCTTAGGATCTTGCTAGCTCCTATTTTCTTCATAAGTCAAAGAATTTAAACTCCTTACATTCTTGGTCATTTAAATGGGAATTTTAAACAGCCTAAACCAAAAATATTTCATCATCAGACTATTAGCTGCAGACAGTGGAATGAAAAGATTTGTGTCTGCATCACAAGACTTGTTCTGGGTTCTAGTGCAAAGCTTTATGTTTTGGATAACTGTGTCTCTCAAGACCTGAAGGTCAGATGATGTACAGTACTTCTCTGTATTTCAGAGAACTATGCTTTGCCCTCTTGGAAGCATGAGAAGGTAGAACTGCTATCAATTAGAAGCCAAAATGCCTATGACTCTATAGGAAAAAAGACCACTGAAACTCATTAGTAGATGTCCTAAAATGTATTCATTAGGCAGCTAATTTATTTTTAATGTAATGTAAGCCGTGAAAATGATTTAAAATAGAAATGTAAGCTTTCATAAGATAAACTGCATTTCATAATCATGTATCTAAGTTTTTGCTGTTTTCTTCACCAATATAAAGATTACATACACGCAGAAAATATATTCATAAACAAGATGAATAATTTTCACTGAATATCCATACTTTCTGAAAATGACCCAAACCAGTCATTAAATTCTTTCTAAAAGAATAGCTTGCCATTAATTATGTGCTACACGTGCAAATGGACACCATAGCTTAAATAGGATGCAACTGTGGAAGTGGATTTTTGTGTGCTACTCCTCTGTTACAGATTCCAGCTGTGCCTTCCTCCAGTAATGGGCCTGACAGTTGACAGGAATATGTTAGACACAACAGAAATGCATCATTATAGAAAAGCCTGGGAAAAAGAGGTATGACAAATTACATGGGCTCATTCCAAACAGCTCGGAGTCCCAGTGGAACCTGTGAAAAACGAGGCATCTGGAATGACAATACAGACAGCAGAATGTCTCTGTCCAGAAATGAAGACTTGATCCAGCTCTCAACCATTTTTACCTAACAGAGGAGCTTCTTAATGAGGTCAATACTTGTGTAGAAAACTAGCAGGAATGAGATCACAATTAAGTGGCAAATGCCCTTTTGTTAGTTACTGCACTTTGTAGGATATGTGGACAACCCATGTTGGCATGATTACTGCCTGATTTTGGCATCAAGAAGCAGAAGTTTATTCTATGGCAGTTTATGTTGCAAGGTCTCCTACACTGAGATGGAACTAGAGGAAAGAGCAAGGGGAAAGACATGCTAATACTCTGGAGCAGCCCAGGCAGAAATGTAAACTAATAAAAATGATGATGATGATGTTAATAATAATATGGTATGTGAAATAACTAGAGCTGACATATGATCTATTGATTAAAGTCTTTCATATGACAGGATGTCAGCCAGCAGAAATAGGAAATCAATACCTCATTTAACAGCAAAGAACAACTCAACCTCCTCCAGGCCAAAGAGAGACTGGGATGTTTGAACAGAGACAGTATGAATTTATTTTAACTATTTTTGTGAAAAAGAAAGGATTAGTTACACTAAATAATGTGTTTCCCTGAATTCAGCAGAGGGAGTGTGTAAGATAGCTTGTGAGCAATTAGTCAGCCAAGCCAAATAACAGCTGTATCCATGCATCTGAATGCATGTCAGGATTTTTGGATAAACCAATGTATTTCAACAACCACAGATTCCAATAAACATGGACTTAATTACATGTAACAAAGGCAAGAAATGTGCTGTTTTCACGTATTGAGAGTGGCCGATGGATTGACACCAGCCCCGAGTAGAAAGACTTAGGGGTGTTGGTTGATGAAAAGCTCAACATGACCCAGCAATGTGCACTTGCAGTCTAGCAAGCCAACTGTATCCTGGGCTGCATCAAAAGAAGTGCATCCAGCAGGTCAAGGGAGTAGATTCTGCTACTCTACTCTACCCTACTCTACTCTACTCTTGCAAGGCCCCACCTGGAGTACTCTGTACAGCTCTGGGGTCACCAGTACAGACGTGGAGCTACTGGAGCAAGTCCAGAGGAGGCCCACAAAGATGGTCAGAGGGCTGGAGCACCTCTCATATGAAGACAGACTGAGAGAGTTGGGCTTGTTCAGCCTGGAGAATCCTCCAGGGAGAGCTTCTAGAAGCCTTTCCCTACATAAAATGCCATACAGGAAAGATGGAGAGAGGCTGTTAACAGGGGCAAGTACTGATAGGACAAGGGGTAATAATTTCAAACTAAGAGTAGATAGATTTAGATTAGATAGAAAAAATTATTCCCTGTGAGGGTGGTGACGCTCTGGCACAGGTTGCCCAGAGAAGTTGTGGCTGCCCTCACTCTGGCAGTATTCAAGGCCAGGCTGGATGAGCCTTTGGGCAACCTGATCTAGTGCAGGGTGTCTAGGAACTAGATGGTCTTTAAGGCCTCTTCTAACCTGAACTATTCTGTGACTCTACGATTCTATGATTGTTTCCATATTGGCTGAAAGGTTCTACCCTGAAAGTTGGATTTCTGCCACTGGAAGCTGACAAATCTCAGAAAACCTGCCTGTGAGTGGGTCCTGATGGAGGAATGCTCTCCACAATGTATGCAAGCACCCTTTCTGAAGAGGAGCAGATAGATGCATCAGTTGTACCTACTGGGTCTCCTGGGTCTCCTGGACCACAGGAGTTTTCCCATCCAGGCTATTGGACTCAGACACACAATGGGGAGTTGTTTATCCCACCCATTCTTTTTGAAGCAAGTACTTAGTTCTAGGGTTTTCTCACTAAAAAATGCTCTGCACTCCTAAATATTAATCTTTGGTGGAAACAGAACTAGAAACCAGTCAGGCATTTGTAAAGGGGAAAGTAGTATAGCACAGGAACACATGATCAATGGCAGTTGTAGACTATTGCATGACATTTTTATAACCATGTTGCATACAGAAGATCTACTGATTTGTGAGTCCAAAGCTACTGAGATTCATGAGGGATCTGAAGGGCCATAATTCTGTGGATCGCAGGTCGTGATCTGTGGGCAGCTTGTAAGGAGTCATACTTGCCTTATTTCTCTTTCTAAGAGAATAAAGTGATAAAAAAGGCATGAATACAACAAAGCAATTTGTAAAACTACGTGGGAAAGCACTTCACTGCAGCAGAAATATTGCGTTTTCATGCATACAAACCACAAGTGATCTGCAGAGAAAACTGATTCTCTACAGTTTCACGGAAAAAAGGGGTTGTACATATAGTCCCACAAGGGAAGGTTTATGGTGAGCACTCTGGCCATTCAGTATTTCCCCTGGGTTTTTTCTGCTCTCTCACAGACGGCTTCTGAAGGAAGAGATCCTTCAAAGTCTGGTTACCTAGGGTGCAAGGTGCACATGTGAAAATGCAACACCTGGGGACATGAAAAATGAGCACCTCAACGGTACTGAGCTCTGGGTGTTCAACTCTGGAGGGTAACTGTGGTTGCATTGATAAATTCATTGTTTTATCTTCGTCTTTACAACTTAACCTCACTGTAGTGTAGCTGTTGCTATTTCAGTTGACAGGATGGTGGCTTTTTGGCTTCCAGTCATCAAGAAGGGGTTCAAGGAGGGATTGAAGCATTTCCATCACATTTCTTTTATGTGTATATCTCCACCCTGAACACAAAGCTACTCTCCTGAACAAAACCAAATTCCAATTGTTTCTCTTCAGGAATTGGAGTTAATGTTTTTTTTTCTTTACTTTGTTACTGAATCCATAACTTGTTTTAGAGAATGTACTAAGTACTTGAGAATTTACATTCAGATGGGGTTTTGTCCTGGTTTCATCAGGGACAGAGTTAACTTTCTCCCTAGCAGGTGGTATGGGATTTAGGATGAGAACAATGTTGATAACACACTGATGTTTTAGTTGTTGCCAAGCAGTCAAGTTTTCAGCTTTTCATACCAACCTGTTAATGAGAAGGTGGGGGCACCCAAGAAGCTGGGAGGGGCACAGTCAGAACAGCTGACCCAAACTTGCCAAAGGGGTATTACATACCATACAACATTGTGTTCTGTTTATAACTGGGGGGTGGGCTGGTGGCCCAGAGCAGCAGCTGAAGACCTGCAGCAGCGGCTGTGGGCCTGGTGTGGCAGTTGATGCACAGCATCAGCTTTGGTGTGATAGCTGAACACCTGCCTGCTGATGGGAAGTGGTAAACAAATTCCTTGTTTTGCTTTGCTTGTCCAGTAGCTGGAGGGCTCTCATGTAGCATCATGTTGGGTAAGGAGAAATTGTGCTGTTCATATTTTTTTGTGTTGTTATTTTTTGTGTGTCTTATTAAACTGCTTTTATCTCAACCCATGAGTTCTCTCACTTTCATTCTTCTGATTCTCTCCCTGATCCTGCCGGGGGAGGGCATGTAATGAACAAGCAGCTGCGTGGAGCTTAATTGCTGGCCAGGGCTAAACCATGACAGTTTTATTTAAGATATGATTTACTACTAATACAATGGTTCCCTGACAACGCAGTGCCGTAAGTGATATTTTCCTATAGCCATGTTGACAATCTCAGTAAAGAACTAAAGATCAAAAGAGCACAAATGCTAAATTACCTGTTAATCAAAAATTCTGGAGCTGCAATTCACTGCCAATGCATTTTTTGGGGAAAATCCATAAGGTCATCGTTAAACCCTGCCTGTTCTCTGCTTTAAAAAGTTGTCCATCTACAGAGCAATAAATTGTTCACAATAAACAAACAAACAAACAAATAAATAATGGAGAATGAATTAATCCATAATTTCAATATGCAGAGAGGAGGATAAAAGCTCGGTATTATACAGGCATGCAGTTTTACTCTGCTCATTTTCGCACCGTGCCCAACAAAGATCTGAATTATTCTTAAGTGCAAAAGAAAGTATTTAAGCTTACACTCTTGAGTTGATTTTAAAGTTTTCCTACTGATATAACTGTTTTCCATAGCTATCAGTACCAAGTATCACACTCAGAGTATTGTACATTCTCAGTATTTGGTGCAGGTAGCTAATTAAACCCTACCAGGCACCCTTAGGAAACACAGTAGCCCAAGCATGTAATGGCACACTAGTTACAAGGAAAACACCAAGTCTTTCAGGACCTTAAAGAAACTCCCATATCTAGTTTGCCTCTTCTTAGTAAGCAATTAGCTGGCAAAAACTGCAGTCTCACAGTCCCAGTTCCCCAGTTTCAGGCAAGGGCACGATTCAGAGAGCTCCTTCATTGCAGCGTCATGTCCAGCCCAGTGACATGCATGCTCAAGACCTGCTGGCACAAGGGTGGTGGAATGCCACGATCCCCTCCTCTAGAGGCGGTCTCTGGGGGTGGTGGAAAGGCTCAAGCCCAAAGCCATATTAGCAGCATGATCACCTGTACAACTAGTTTCACTTGGGATTTTCCAGTCTAGTAGCTACATCATTGCAAAGAACAACTTTTTATCTTTAAGCCTAAGATAGCCAAGGCTACTCCTTCCAGAAAGACCTGATTAAAACGGATATTTTAAATAGAGATAAGAGATTTGGGAATGTACATGTTGAGGACTGTGATGAAGTTGCCTCATTTTACAGACGAAGCACATGATGCTTTCAGTTTTGCTTGCACAGCTCTGGCAAATCAGTGCTGAAGAGGAAGGGCAATGGGTTAGCAGCCAGAATAGCTAAGGTTGGGATGTCCCGTACATAAAGCTGCTGTAAGTGCCCAAAGAGTGGCACTGGATCTGATGGAGGGTGAAAGAGATAACACTTACTTGGAATAGGAAGGAAAATTTAAAACTTGGGCTGCAAGCTGCCTGCTGAAGCTGGGAACAAGTGATAGCTGGGACATAGGCAGGCAATGTAAAGCTATAAATACAAAAGGTCTCCTAACCACAAACTCTCCCTTGCATTAATGTAAAGAAAGGCACAACTCAAGGACACGAAGACACAGAAGTCTGTGCTTTGCACACTTCCAAAATACTGTCTATTCAAGGATTTTCTATAATAGGTTACAGCTTTATTCTTTTTAAACTGCCCATGTGAGGGAGATACTCTCCTCCTTTCACAGCTGAGCAACCTGAGACATGCAGATTTTCAACCCTGCATTGCCTTTTACTCCAGGCTGTCCAATCTGCCTCCAAAAAAATTTGCCTGCAGCTCTGGTGGGCTCCATGGAAATGCAATAATATTTGGGCAAGTGCTGCAGCACCTGAAAGCCTACCACAACTATAAACTGTCCCAAAGATGTCCCTGGTGGCACAAGAGCTGTGGTGAAAGATAATAGAATGATAGAATCATAAAATCATAGAATAATTGGGGTTGGAAGGGGTCCTCCAAAGATCATCTAGTTCCAGCCTCCCTGCAATGAGCAGGGACATCTTCAACTAGATCAGGTTGCTCAGAGCAGGAATGTTTCCAGGGTAACCTGCTCCAGTGGCTCACCAACCCATCTTAAAAAATTTCCTCCTAGTGCCTGGTCTGAATCTACCTTATTTTAGTTTAAAACCATTACCCCTTGTCCCATCACTACAAGTCTTACTAAAAAGTCCTCATCATTCTTACAGCCCCCCTCCCCTGCATACTGGAAGACATCCCCAGAGCCTTTTCTTCTTCAGGCTGAACAAGTCCAACTCTCCCAGCCTGTATTCATAGGACAGATGCTCTTGCCCTCTGATCATCTTTGTGGCCTCCTCTGGACTTGCTCCAACAGCTCCATGTCTGTCTTGTGCTGAGGACCCCAGAGCCGGATGAAGTACTCCAGGTGGGGTGTACAAGAGTGGAGTAGAGGAGGAGAATCCCCTCCCTCAACCTGGCTTCTTTTGAGGCAGCCCAGGATACAGTTGGTTTTCTGGGCTGCAAGTGCATGTTGCTGGGTCCTGTCCAGTTCTTCATCCACCAGTACGTCCGAGTCCTTCTCCACAGGGCGGCTCTCAAATCCTTCATCCCCCAGCCTGTATTGATATTGGGGGCTGCCCTGACCTAGATGTGGGAGCTGGCATGTGGCCTGGTTGAACCTCATGAGGTTCACATGGGCACATTTCTTGAGCTTGTCCAGGTCCCTCTGAATGGCATCCTGTCCCTCAGGAGCATCAACCACACCACTCAGCTTGATGCTGTCTGCAAACTTGCTTATCCAGCACAAACCAATGCAGAAACCAAGTCCCCTAGCCACTATGAACTGTTGCCCATACTCAGGTCTCCAAACCTACTCTGGCAGGTGTCCGTGGCTGTGGGACACCAAGCACACCTTTGCCACAGAAACATTTTGTCCTGTTGTAGAAAAGGGGGACAAGAAGCGAAACACAGCACTGCCTGCCCAGTGAGCAGCTGTCTTGTCCTCAGTGCTCTGACTTTTTAAGACTGTTCCTGAAACTATATGGTTTCAATATTTCATGCTGTAGTGCAGCATACCAGTTGACGTCTCACCTCAGGAGGAATTTTCAAACTGGTGTAAATGAATTACCCCTCGTTCCTGCAGACGATTTCTTTGGCAAGCTTGGGCAATTTTTAAATTAATTACTGGCTGAACACTACTTAATTTTCCCCATCAAAAATGATTTTTCAGTTAATATAAGTGCTTTTTAGTATTACTTTCCATAGATCAAGTGTTTTACCTAAGATTTCTTGAAACTTAAATCTCAAACAAAGATAGATATGAACACTTGACCATTGGTTTGGATTTCAACATCAGGTGACATGAGAAACTGAGGACCATGGGGAAGCTGATGTTTTCTATTAGTTGTATTTTTTAAGAAGATTGATGCCATGAGGTAAATGTATTATATACCGTGAGAACTTCACGTTTAATTACTAGATGACTTTCTGGGTTAAGGGAAGAGAAAGGCAGGAAAAGCTGCTGCTCACAGACTGCCGATGGCACAGGGGGAAGAACAGGGTTGGGATCAAACACCAGCTGAAAATGTGAAAGGGAAGATACAAAGCATATGACCTTTGTTTTCATTACAGTTTGTTGCCTTCTGCTGCCCTGGAGAAGACTGACATGCACTGGAAAGTGTTAAGAGAGCTTGCATCATGTTATATACAAAGTGTACATGCTGACATGGCCATGCACGAGTCAGAAATCAAACAGAAAGTAATAAATCTGAGTGTACCTGCTCTATGTCTGCACAGATAAACTCCCCTTTGGGACCCTACCAGCACAGCCAAAGTTTGATAACCCTGTGATGTTCTGCCTAGTACAGGCTTCCAGGATGATAGAAAAATCCCAGTTAACCATTAAGTTATTAAAGCTGGAGTTGGATAGGTTTCTCAGGGGAGATGTTAACTGCCCTTTTCCAGTCCTAGCTCAAGGGGGCAATTAGCTGAGTACCCCCAGGAACTTGTAAGTTCTGGGGTGTCCTGCTTGCACCGACCTGCCTGGACTACCAGGACTGGTATTTGCCACACTGTAAAATGCTGGGATGCACACCAACACTCCCCTGAGAGATGGAGCAGGCATGAGTGAGAAACATGTGGCCAAAGGCATCATTACCTTTGGCATTTTGTAGAAAAACTATTGCAATGTTAGCAGTTAAAGCAGTAAAGTGAACTCAAAAGCATTGCTCGTTTATTATGCAAATTAGTAACATCTTTTTCTAAGAAGAAAGTAAATTACTGTTAGTTTTCTTCTTCCTCATGATCAAAACAAAAGGCTGTTGAGGAGAATTTATGTATGGGAGCTCGTGAACTTCCCCAACAAAGGTATAAGCCTGACTTTACTGTATTGCTACCTCAGATAGTGAGGAATGAAATGAATTACATTAAAGACGTTAATTAAAAAAGACTCAACCCTGAAAACTTCCTTAAAGCTGGTAAATCTGATCTTTGATTCTATGACATGGATATGAAATGGAAGAAGTCTACAGCTACATGGCATCTTCTGTGACTTCTCTGTGCACTTTGCTCCAAAGCACTCTGCTCCTGGAAAAGCACTAACTGGGCAGCAGTAAATAAAAGATGGGCACTATCTGCCCAGACCTAACTTCTCATAGGTCAATTCTTTGTCGTAAATGATACATCAAGCAATGCTCCTATTCAGTCACCTCATACCCTGCAACAAAATCTGGAGCAGATCACCACAGCAGCCTGCACCTACACTGCAGCTGACTCTATGGCTTAACTGCTGCAGAACAGTGCTGGGAAGGTGATTCCCTTTGGAGTAGGGAAGGGGAAAGGAACCATCTCTCACTGGTTTGAGGCATATCTAGGGATGAAGCATCACAAATCTGGATTTGATTTGCACTTTTGGCTAAACTATTTCCATGCTCTTTTTTTTTTATAAAAACTGTTGTCTAAAGCAAATTTTCTTCAGAGTAAAAAGAAGCTTGGTAAAGAAACTCTAGATAAAGCACTACTGGAAACTGGTTTGAAGGAAGATCTTGGCCAGCCTTACAGATTCCTTAGATTTGATAGCTGCACTAATAAAATTCTTATTTGGAAAATCTTACTGTGTCTTCCAGATGAAATCAGTACAGAAGAGGGAAGTAACCTCTCCCCTTCTAACCTATGTGACACACAAAATGTCCATAATTTTTTAAAAATAACTATCTACCTATGCTGAATATGCTCTCTAATCACAAGACTTCCAAGAGTATTTGCACACTTTTTGAAAATGTCAAGATCACTGAAGGATTAACTATAACATTTTATAATTACATCATTTTTGCTTCTCAGCAGTTCATAAAAAAACCCCTTACACCACAGGAATTTAACTTTTTTGCCAGATTGTGAGATCAAACACAGCCAAGTCAATTATCTACAATTCTCAATGACAAACATGCAAACACAAATATTTGCAACAAAGCAAGGAAACTGCCAAATTTCTTTGTAATGCAACAGAAAAACAAGAGTTGCAGTATTTTTAAGTGCTTTGATTGAAAATTATAACTCTCAGTGGGACAATATGTCAGGTGTTATTGCAAGGTCAGCTCCACTGAATGAAGCTGAACTGTATTCAGACTTCGATTTTGCAGCAATGTATGTCCTTATGTCACCACTTGGATCTACTGCAGCACAAAGGCAGAGTACAATGTGCTCAATTTATCCTTCAGTTGCTTCACAAAGCATCAATAACAGCCCCACGAAGGCACAGTCAAGACATGAGATTCACAGATGAGTTGGGAGAATCACAGAATCACAGAATCGTAGGGGTTGGAAGGGACCTCGAGAGATCATTGGGTCCAACCCCCCTGCCAAAGCAGNTTGCCCCTAGTCCTGTCCCCACAGACCACTGAAAAGGGGCTGGCCAATTCCCCCTGCATCCCATGTCTAAGATATTTATAAACACTAATTAGGTCCCCCCTAAGTCTTCTTTTTTCCAGGCTGAACAGACCCAGTTCACTCAGCCTTTCCTCATAGGGGAGATGTTCCAGACCCCTAATCATCTTCGGAGCCCTTCTCTGGACTCTCTCCAGGAGGTCCCTGTCTTTTTTGTACCAGGGAGCCCAGAACTGGACACAGTACTCCAGATGGGGCCTGACCAAGGCAGAGTAGAGGGGGAGGATCACTTCCTTCGACCTGCTGGACACACTCTTCCTGATGCATCCCAGGATCCCATTGGCTCTCTTAGCCACCAGTGCACACTGCTGGCTCATAGCCAACCTGCAGTTGCCTCCAGTGCTGCAGTTGCCTCCAGTGCTTTCTCTTGAGAATTCTCTTGAAGGACAAAAGCAGCAGCAGCAAAGAGTTGTCCCCTAGGGAGGCAGGTGGACAACAAAGCAATGAACCTGAGTTGCAAGAATGGCAAACTGTTATGAATTGATACGATTTCATGATTCACTACAGGCTTGGGTCAAGAAGGCCATCAGCATCCTGGCTTGTATTAGTGTGGCCAGTAGGGCTAAGGAAGTGATACTCAGCACTGGTGAGGCTTCACCTTGAATATTGTATTCAGTTTTGAGTCCTTCACTACAAGAAAGACATTGAGGTTCAGGAGCACGTCCAAAGAAGAGCAACAAAGTTGGTGAAGGGTCTAGAGCAAAAGTGTTCTGAGGAGCAGCTGAGGGAACTGGGGTTGTCCAGTCTGGAGATGAGGAGGCTGAGGGAAAACCTTATTGCTCTCTACAGCTACCTGAAAGGAGTATGTAACCAGGTGGGGGTTGGTCAATTTTCCCAAGTAACAAGCAATACGACAAGAGGAAATGGCCTCAAGTTGTGCCAGGGGAGGTTTAGATTGGAAGTTAGGGAAACTTTCTTCACTGTAGGCGTTGTTAATCATTGGAACAGGCTGCCTAGGGAAGTGGTTGAGTCACCATCCCTGGAGACATTTAAAAGATGTGTAGATGTGGTGCTTAGGGACATGGCTTAGTGGTGGACTTAGCAGTGCTAGGTTAATGACTTGATGATCCTGAAGGCCTTTTCCAACCTAAATGATTTGAAGATTCTATTTTATGATTGTGGTGAAGGATCCATCCATGAGCAACTTTTATTTCTGGAAATCTCCAATGTCAATGCAACTTTCCAGTTCCTGCAAGTAGTGTATAGCTGATCTGAGGACTGCAGTATGCAGAAACATCATTTGTACTCCTATAGTCCAATTGCATAATCACATTGCTATCTAAAGAGGTCCTCTGCAGGGGGCTCAGTGGGCACACTTGATAATCCCTTCATACATGCAAAATAAGGATCTGAATGGCTGATATGCAGTGAAGCTTGAAATGTGAAAACAGCACACAGAAAGTTCAATATGCAATTAACTGTAAGAGCAACACTGCCTCAGTTTTGAGGAGCATTTATAATATGATGCCTGAGCCGATTTAATAGTATGGAAAAGACAGCAACTGACGTCTCTCAGAGGCACCGAATAAACACAGGTGTACTGAAGTCATATACATGTGGCAAAAAAAGGAAGTGGGAAATAAATGAACAAGATAGTAAAGATTTTAAAAGAAATATAATCTTGAATTTATTATAACTTTGACGATATTTGGTGTACTTAAGCTGTAATCGAGGCCTATTTTTCAGAGTGTGCTGAATAGCCTTCCTCTGACAGTAATGTCACTGCATGGTATCTCAAGTCAAGCACCTAGGAACCGTGACATCCTCAGTGACTGGGTTTTGATGCCAGTCACCAGAAGGAAGAGGTGCTCAGAGGCAATGGTCTTGGGTCACAAGAACGCTTGGCTCCAGGTTTGCAGTGACACAGGCTGCTCTTCGGCCAATTTCTGCAAGACCCAAGTGCAACCTGAGCTTGCCCAGCTTCAACTGAAGTTCAGGCACATTTTATTAATTTTTAAGAAAGCCCTTTCAGGATTGTTCCATTTCTTCATTAGCAAAAGAACTGTGAACTGTGTAGGAAAGGACAGGTAAAACCCTGCACTAATAGAGTATTTGATCATTTCTAAAATGGTGGAAAAAATATGCGTGCAGAACAGAGAAAATCAAAAAGCTGAAGAGCCTCTAGGTGAGAGAAGTTTGTGGAAAAGCTTCTGTCTTTGAGTCGCGATAGAAAGACTGTCAGTTTCAAACTTTATGAGATAATCCAGATAAATCTCTGTTCATCTTCCCTCTTTCTTCGCTTCCTTCAGTAGTCTCAACCCGCCACCTCCTCTGTAGCTCAAGCCTCAAATTCAGCCTTCCCTTCAAATTCTCACACATGTGAGCTTATTTCACTCTTCTGAATAGAAGTAAATGAATTTTATTTTCATGGCTCACTCTCCCAATGCCTTCTGCATGGTTTGATACATTAATTCAGATTATCATTCTGTGCACTTTTTGCATTAATTCTCAACTGACTGACCCTCTTCATCTGTAATTATTACCATGAAGGTTTTGAATATCATTAAACTCTTCTCACCGACTGCATTAACTTTAAAAGGTAATTTGATTAATTCTGCAAGCCACTGGTAGATGGAGATTTAACGCCTCATGGAATTTCTGCATTATCAGTATTTTGCAGCAACTAGATCTGAAAGATAAACGAAATCCTTGGAGACCAGATGAAAAAGGTTGGTTGTTTTTGTGAAAGATTTCAAGTAATTTCGTTAAGCTTTAAAAACAGTGTTCTAAATTGTTTTTCCCAGAATTACAAACAGATCATTCCTCTGCATTCCCCTGCATTCCCCTGCAGTACTGATTTAATAACTTTTCATTTCTGTGAAACGCATATATTTCCAGAGCTCAGCCAAAGGTTCTTCACTTGGGAAAACACAATGACTGTGAGGCAGCAAAAGTTATCAACTGATAAATTGTAGAACAATATAGCCTGCCAAAATAGTCAACATATAAAGACTTCACCTAACTTCAAAATTTCTTGGAGACCAAAGAGGCATGCAAATGCAGTTTTCAGTGACTGGTGTCACTTATAGCTGATGCCAGCGTGTTGAAATAAAAGTGCTGGAGGATGGCAATGGTGTAAAGGACAGTGCATAGTGTTACTGAGCATCAGTGTGTTGCATTAATGACCCGGTGTAAGATACTAATTCTCTAGTAGAGATTTCCAATGTAGGCATGTCTGATGGCTCTGCTGGCAACCACCTCTTTTTTCTGTGTACTACTTCAAGAACAGCAGAAAGCAATATTCATTAAAATTTCATAGATGTTAATAAAGGCTCAAATTACGGATTAGAGTAGGGAATTAGGGCTACATGCTTCCTTGCATGGCATGTTTTGAAGTCCAGCAAAAATAGAAATGCCCGAAGGAACTGGCATTAAGGGAGAGGCAACATCTGTAGAAACCACCCTTCTGACCCATGCCAGAGCACATCAGCTCCAAAGACAAACTGCTAACCCAGTGAGGCAGAGCTGCTGGGGACAGAATGAGTTGAAAGGATGGCTGCTCCACTGGGAAATGCAATTTATCCCAATTTTCAGTGTACATGAGAGGAAAAAGAAACATTCACTACTGTGACAGATGCTAATGAGCTTTACAATTAGGGAGAGCTGGTGCTGGGCAGTGGCCACTGCAGGAGCAGAAGTATCTGGTCCGTGCCCAGAACAATCTCTCTAGCTGTGCATGCACAGAAGGATTTCTGCTGGAAGGTGCTCCCTTGCTATGCTTGCACCCCTCTGCCAGAAATCTTTCTTCCATCAGGGATGGCACAGAAAAGACTGTTGAATGGCTGTAGACCTTTCTTGGAAGCTCATTACAGAGGCAATGCCTCTCTTTATTCCAGAGAATCTTTCGGAATTTGAGTTTGGTTTTTTAAGCCGTAGATTTTGCAAGTGCAAATATAGTCTTTGGTATATCAGCCAGCTGTAGCAAGCACATGGTTAGCAGGCTTGAAGATAGTTCTGAGGAGAGTGCTGTTGTATTTATGAAGTCTCTGGCTACTAATTGCAATGATCTACAATGACCCTTTAAACTGAAACATCTAAACATATCTACGTAATGTGAATCAAGGAAACAATACTTTAAACTATGTCAATGCAAGTAAACCAAAATTCTAGGCCATGGGCACACATACTGGCCTGTTATTGTCCATAATTTTTCACTATTAGTTCAATTCCTGGCATGGTTTTGGCATGACCATCTGTTTTACTCCCATACAGTGCTTAGGAATGGCTCAGGGCTTAGCTTGCCAACACTGGTTCAGGTAGGCTGTTGGATGTGGTCCAATAGATTAGCTGTATCTGTGTAAGTCATGTCCAGCCAGCTGGCCACATGGCCACAGAATAATCTGTGGCTTGTTTTAGTTAACAAGACACATCCAATGATTGGAGGATGCAAACAAGGGAAAAGATAATCACTTCTGAAGGGATAATGATTTCAAAAAGATCTTTTCATTCTATGCTTCATGATTTTGCAGTCAAATACCTCAAATTATTATTTTTTTAAATGGGCTATCTGAAGAACACAACTGCTTTCCTTCTCCCCAAAACTTGCTCATGTGGCCTGGAATAATTTGTGGGTTTCCCAGTAAATTGCAGTATGCTTCATAGAATTAAAGTCTTAGGAAAGAACTACTGGGCAGCTCTACATATCACATTTCTAGTTTAATTTGAACTACATGCTGAAGACCCCAACTAGGACCACAGAGAAAACATGAAAAAAATGAGACCTGTAGAAGTAGTTTGCTTGAGGTCTAGTAATAAGTACGTTTGAATTCTTCCATGACACAGGTAGCAAAAAGATCAAGCGCTGTGATGCTGTTAAACACAAGACATTGAATTTTCAGAAAGATGTAGCTACGGGTTGGTTTTCCTCTCCACATCAGTGCCTCAAGGACCCTTGTCCCCTCGGGTTTGGGGTCCAAGCCAGGTTAGACAGGCTGTACGTGTCCGGTTTCACAGTTGCAGTAAGCTGTAGCACAGGACCCTCTGGCCTTTGCCAGGAGCTTTGCCAGGAGCTGCATTTAAGCTGGTCTCTGGTTTAGCTACGCTGCAGGAAGGCCTGTGTCGTGTCTCACAGCTAAGCTGAGTACAACAATGGGAATGCACCTATGCTGCTGAGAATGATGACAGTGTGGTCCTGAAGGGCATGAAAAAGTGCATAGGGAATTACATTTTGCTGTTTCAACTACTATGAAGAATACAGTGAAAGCATCAAGCAGGATGTTTATAGCAAATCAAAGGAAGGATTTCTTTCCCCTAACAGAATGAGTACTTGAACTGTGAATGCAACACTGCAGAATGCTGTAAAAATAAATATATGAATTAGAAAATGGGCTAGAGAAATCAACTTACAGAGAATAAAATCATACCCTTATTCCAGGCAGTTGGATTAGATAACTGTTGAAGGTTCTTTCCAACTGACCTAGCCTAGCCTATCTTATTCTATTTCTACTCTATGTTTATTTTCCATTTTGTTTTTGCAACAGAACCGAGGGGGAAGTGAGGCTAAAATGATGTCATAGAATATCCTGAATTGGAAGGGACTCATAAGGATCAAGTCCAACTCCTGGCTCCACAGAGGGCCAGCCAAGTCAGAGCATGTCAGTTAGTGCAGTGTCCAAATGCTTCTTGAACTCTATCAAGCTCAATGACCACTTCCCTGGGAGCCTGTTCCCCAGGGTGCCAGACCACCCTCTCAGTAAAGAACCTCTTCCTAGTATCCAACCTCAATCTCCCCCATCGTAGCTTCATACCATTCCATGGACACAATTTAACATTTTAGCTTTTTGGAATAATGAGTATAATTTGTTCCTTCAAAAATAGTCGGTTTGCATATGACATTGTCTGCTTCTATGTGTGCTTTGTCTAGGAAAAACTGCTGCAGGAGTGAGCCCTGACCACCTGCCAGAGCACAAGGTAATGGTGCCCATTAAATGCTGAAATACTTGTCCTGGTCTGCAATGTGCAAGTCCCACTTCATCAAACAAGACCTGCACTAAAATCTTTGACAGTGCAAGTTCAAGAACATTCAGAGCTTTCTGTGCACTCGTTAGCCAGCCACTCGAAATGGCTTCAACTCCACCTTTACTTATATTCTGGCTGTGTTCAAACCACTCTTGTAGCTGCTATCTCTATAAGTCCTAGAGCCAATTAAACATCTGCTAATGAACCTTATTGTTAGATCAATGCAGAGAAATTGATCTACAGAAATAAGTTAGGATTTCTCACTGGTCAGCCTGGCTTTGTTCTCAACTCAGTAGAAGACAAGCATGTGTTTGTTCTGCCCTGTTCCAAAGAAGAGTCTACCCGCTTCAAGCTGTGCTCACTATTCACTTAAATGTACAGACATGTCAGTTGCCATAAAGCTGTGTATTAAAATGCATAATCATACTTTTTTTATTGTGTGTACCTCACTATCTAAGCTACATGGCATTATTTCTGCTTTCTGACTGGACCAGTTTAAATCGCAAAATAATAGATAACAGGAAAAAACCTTTAGGGATACATTTTTTGATAAATTTTAGTTGATAAATTTTTTTTTTTACATTAAGATGTTTCAGGTCATTATATTTCTGTGTCATTGCAGTGAAATGGACCTAGGTCTTTTTTCCAGGCCTGCATTTCTATTATTCTGTAACATATTCCTTGCAAATAGCAACATGTCAGACATTTACAGACAAAAATACCTACATCAAACTTGCAGAAACAGAAAATCATTATCCTTAACTAAACTTCAATGTTATTTGAAATTCCTGATTTTTTTTTTTTAGTGTACACTCTGTGAGCTGTGTAGCATTCCTACTGGATATACAGCTTATACAGAAACATAATGCTCTGGAGTTGTCCTGAAAAACTCTGGAAGATATTCATAAGATCTGATTTATCCATAAATATATTCATGACAGGAAACAATAAGCTCTTATTTCCAGTGCCAACCTTCCCTTTGGCAACTCAACTGTATATACACTTCTTTTTGCAAGCTTCAGCTGCAGCAGGACTCAAATTACAGTGAAACAATGATTCACCTCAAACATAGAGGGAAAGAAAAGATAAGAAGTTCAAAATAAATCAGCAAAATTCTGGTTCCAATATCTATTTCATAAGACTTTGTATTGCGAATAGGTTGGAGCATGATGGCAGGAGGGCAGAGAAGAAAGGCAGTGTGCAGAGGACACTGCAGCAATGGCTGTCCTGCCATCACAGGACTGATGAGACCCATGGTGGCATCTCAGAGCCTGCCCTGCAGCTGCTCCCCTTTCACAGCACGTCCCCTCTCTTACATTCACCTCTTCATCTCTTTCCTTTCGAGTAAATCAGAACAGAGACTGTTCAATTCATCTGCTACTACTTTCTGGATTTCTAAACCCCTTACTGTTCACTGGGTACCTCAACACACATCACATAAATTAACCATGCATGTTTCCCCCCGTCACCATACGGACATGGGTTAGAAAACACAGTTTATAATTCTCTCCACCGCTCTGGCATCAGCTGTTTGGCAGTGAATATTCCCCTTACAATCTCTTTGAACATTGTTAAGTTTTTTTAATGCTGTATGGTGAGTAATGGGCCCTACAGTACTGTATTTACACAACTTTAAAATATTTTAATATGGAATTCACAACAGATGGCTTTTTGTAATGGAGGATAAATGAACAAGACCTGATTCTAATATTATGTGTTGATTATATGTAGGGGAAGAACTGGGCAATGCTAATATCACACAACCAACCCATAATATTTTAAAATGTATTTTCTGATTACTTTGCAAGCTACACCATCCAAACTAACACACTTAAGGGATGCAAAACTGATACTAAAAATGCCTTTCAAAAATTTATGGCTGGATGGGAGAATAAAATAAACCAAGTTCCTGAGGTCCCATAGCCTCCCTAATCTCCCTTAAAGTGGAAGAAATCTCATGGAAAATAAGAGTTTTTAAGTAAGTTTGAATAGAAAGGAGATGCATTTAACTGCTGAGACCCAGAAGCAGGAAAATGAGCAAAATGTTGGTAACAAATCCTTTATGCAGCAACATTGTGCTGCAAAATAAGCACAGGTCTTAATTAGCAGAACATCTTCATCCATGACCTAGGCTTTAAAGTTTCTGAAATTATTTACAAATAACTGAAATATTCAGAATGTGCTGCTTGTTGAGATCTATTTTTCATCTTGTTTGTTTTGAAAACTCTTCTACTGTAAGAGGCAAGGAGCTATTTCTTGGACTTCGCTACCACAGCCCATGAAAGTAAGCTATGGATACAATTCGCTTCAGCATTAGGCATTTAGAAACTAAGAGCTTCAAGTCACCTTCATAACAGGAACCTTATCAAAAGAATCACTTGGACTGACTAGACCTCAAAATATTTTTATCCCTGACCTAACTCATGCACAAACCCTTTGGAAATATATGCAGAGAATTCCTTCATGTAAGGGTTTCAGTGCATTAAGGGATGCCTGGATTTAGACACTGTGTAATGTAGAACATAAATGGTGGCTCCATCTACCTCTGCTGTGATGGCTGATTCTCTCCACTGCACTTGAATGATCGTAAGTTTTTCATCTTAACTACAAAGGGAGATTCCGATGAGCCACAAAATGCTCCAACAACCATTAAAAGCTCTTAAGTTATGCCACAGCAAAGAATGCCATCATGTTTTGTCTTTTCTGAACATTAGATATACACAAAAACTGGAAAAAATGCAAGAAAAAACTACGAAAATAAAACGATAATGCAGAAAGTTTTTTCCAAATACAACCCAGCTGGTAGAAAAAGGAGTGAAGGTGATGGAGAAGCTGTGTGATGGCAGACACGTGGCTGTCACATGCTGTCACACCTATCTTGTCATATTTTTGTGGTTTTGAATGATATCATGCTTTACCAAGTAGCACACTTTCTTGCTTCAGAGCAAGTTTTTTTTTCCAGATACTTAAGAAAAGGAGTGCCTTTGGTTTTGTTCTGCATCTTGTCATCTTCTGTTGTGGTTACAAATAAGGTATTGGTATTTCTTAATCCAATGGCTAAATTTAGGAACTGTTGTCCCATCATGTTTGGAAGCAGGATAGCAAGGGTGCAGTTCGCTGATTCCAAATCTTCGGGGATCAGAGGATAATGGCATTATCTAAAAATCTGTACCTTTTTGAAGATAAATGTATTCCACTTTGTCAGCATTTTGCCAGGTTTTTCAATATACTGACACCAAACTTATTTTCCTTAATGAAGTCTTTGCCAGGATGGAAATCAGTATTCAGCACTAAGCAAAGCACGACAGCTTGCAGAGTCTCCTGACAATAACAGAAAGTACAAAAGTCGTATTTTTATTACTTGTATCTTTATGACAGCATTTAAATACACAGGTGAATTCCCAATATATAAATAAGTATTTATTACTAACACAGTAAAATATTTATAACACTGAAAATTCATTCAAGAGTCTAGAAAATATCTGAAGCTTCAATATCAGAGAGCTTGTAAATGATGCATAAAAAAAAATCGGCATTAATTTAAATGCATTCCTAATTTATATGTTCTGCAGCTTTTAAATAATTTTAAGAAGTTAATTGAAAACGCAGAATATTTTAATAATTTTAAAAGGCTTCCTGATTAATTGATAAGATTTATCTCCTTTCATTTTTGCTATAAGCCTTGCATAGGTGAACTGCTCCATGAATGAGCCAGGAAACAACACAGAGAACAGCTCTTTCCTCCAGCCATTAGATTTTTTTCAGATTACCCACAAATGTTTTCTTGGCTGGCAAAGTTTGACGAAGCTAAAGATCGAAGGGATACCTTGGATCAGATATGGAACATAAGCGGCTTGCGTTAGAAGTCATGTAATCTTTGTTTTGCTGGTGTTTTTTCAAGAGAAGCAGAATTTAAAATATGTCCTTTTTTGAAGCTCACTCAATGGGAAAATAGTTGGATTTCGCACTTTAGCTAAAACTTCCTACAGATGTTTAGACAGCGGTGGTGGCCACTGAATATTCTGGGATCAACCTTTTGGAAAATAAAGAGGCTGACATAGGTAGCAGCTTCAGGTATTTTAGATATTTAAGCAAAAAGTTAGCTACAGAAATTTATCACACCTTCTGAAACTGGGGCCAAACGTTACAGCAGTTGCAGAAGCAGGGTAGGTGCTGGTGAATTTTCAGGAGACTGTGTGGGAGAGAACCAAGGGGGAAAAGGATGGAAACTTGGGATATGTTCTCGTGCCCAGGCTGGTAGCACAGCACCGGGATAATGATGTTTGGGAAAGTGAAGGTAGAGCTGCTGTTTACCAAAGCCCACCACAGCAGGAGAAGACATTCAGCACAGCCACTGTGAGGTAGAAGCAAGCACACTTCTTGCAGAGGAGGTTGTGGGAGCGGGCAGCAGCAGCAAATTTAAAAGGGATTAAGCAGGGCCATTAGTAAACAGGGAGGGGGGGTAGGCAGGGTATGCTGAAGAATCTTGAAGCAGTGGCTGGAGAAAGACTTGCATGTCCTCTCCAAGTCCTTTTGCCACTGCAGAGTTCAGCAGATGGGGCGACACAGACCCTTTTTCTGTCTAGGATGACATTTCTTATGTTTATATTTTCACACTTGAGGTGCCAAAGTGAAATGCTACAGGGCAGGAAAAACATCAAAGCCTCACCAGAACTAATTTGAGTTAGAAATCATGGAAAACACAGCAGTTTTGTGTGGCAGAGCTATCTGCCAAAGCTGGTGAGTTGTGAGCACAGATAAACTGTGTAGTTGGCTTGGTGTGAAGCTGGTGTGGCAGTAATCTCATCCCATGTACCACAGGGTAACTGGTACAGACATCCTGTTCACTCACAGGGGACCATCCAGCATCTCAGTTACAGGGGGTAAACCAAAAAGCCCTTAATGGCTCTCTACAGCCCTGAAAATCTACCCCAGGCTGCTGGCAGAGGACACCTCTGTCCCACCTGTGTCCCTTCTGCCGTCCACCCACACTCAAGGCCGGAGCAGAGGCATTACACACATCTTCACGGACACATGAGGCGGGTGGAGGGGCAGCACAGCCTGCCTGACCTAAACACAGCTTTCTCTCGGAACCAGGGGGAGGGCAAGGAACAAAAGCTGGGTTGAAACCTACCCCAGGCGCTCAGCCCCTGCCAGCTTGACAGCACAGGACAGGGACACTGCTTCAGCTGGGACATACTGTCCCTTGGACCCTGCCTAGATGTCCTGGTTTCAACTGAGATAATTGTTCTAGTACCTGTCACAGTGCTGTGTTCTGGATTTCATATGAAAAGAACCAGAATCATTTAGGTTGGCAAAGGCCTTCAAGATCATCAAGTCCAACCAGTAACCTAGCACTGCCAAGTCCACCACTAAGCCATGTCCCTAAGCACCACATCTACATGTCTTTTAAATGCCTCCAGGGATGGTGACTCAACCACTTTCCTGGGCAGCCTGTTCCAGTGCTTGACAACCCTTACAGTGAAGAAAGTTTCCCTAACTTCCAATCTAACCCTGCCTCTGCACCACCCCCACCTCCCACCCCCATCCCTCCCAGCACAACTTGAGGCCATTTCCTCTTGTCCTATCCCTTGTTGGGAAAATCGACCAACCCTCACCTGGCTACAACCTCCTTTCAGGTAGTTGTGGAGAGCAATAAGGTCTCCCCTCAGCCCATACACTTATGCTGTAGACCCTTCACCCCTTTACTAGCTTCGTTGCTTTTCTCTGGACATGCTCCAGCACCTCAATATCTCAATATGTTGTCATAATATTGATAGCACACTGCTGGGTTTAGTTGTTGCTAGATAGTTGTAGCGTCTACACTAGGTCAAGGACTTTTCAGCTTCTCACACCTGGCCAGGTGCATAAGAAGCTGGGAGAGCACAGCCAGGACAGCTGACTCCAGCTAGACAGAGGGATATTCCACACCATTTAACCTCATGCTCTGGATATAAGTGGGGAGGCTAGATGGGTGGTGGGATTGCTGCTCGGAAACAGACTAGTCATTGGATATTTTTATTTTCCTCTGGCATGCAGTGAGCAGTGGCATTTGTGCATCACTTGTATTATTGTTGTTGTTTTGTTGCTGTTATTGTTATTCTCTTCCTTTGTTACGCTATTAAACTGTCTTCATTTCCACCCCTGAGGGTTTTTGCTATTCTCCTCCCCATTCCCTTGGGGGGAAAGGATTGAGTGAGTGGCTTTGTGGTGCTCAGTTACTAGCCAGACACTGGGCTCTGCCTGGAGAGCTTCACTGGCAGTGGCTGGAAATTAGGTGGGGAACTGCACAGTGGTACCCAGATCACCTTCACCAGGCATGGGCTAGTGTCATGTGCTGGCTGGCTTGCTAGTGGGGTTCCTCCTTGCTTTTTAAATCTTCTCCTCTTGCTCCATGCAAGCTATCCTCAGGAAAAGTGGAAAAACTCCTGGAAGAGGATGTCAGTGCTACTCGTGAGGGACAATGCCTTTCCTACTCCTGTGGTTCTTCACAGCTTTGGCTTTTTTTGCACAGCAGAGACTAGCTCTGTCTGCAGCGCAGTAATGGTAGACTTTATCTTTTAATGTAAAAATAATATTATCAGTATATATTCACTGAAGGGAGAACAGTGTCAACACTATATATCATGCATGGGATCTTCACTGAGAATGGCATTTTGATGGGGTTTAAATATTTCTTTATACTCTGAATATTGCCTATTCAGAAAGACTGAATTTTCTTCCTGGCCAACCTCCTAAACAGCTTTCACGAATATGCTAAAGCAGTCCAGGTGGCACTCAAGCATTTTGAAGGCTTTTAAAAGCAACTTGCCCTGTTCCCAGGGGAAAGCACTGCCAGGGAATGGCATGGGGCTGAGGAAAGCCTCACATGGGCTCTGGAGAGGTCAACCCACTGTTTTGCTGATGGCAAAGGAGCAGCAGGTTTGTGTACTCAGCCCCAAACAAAAAAAGCTGGATGGGTCTCCCAGCAACTTCGAAGCCCACTTGCTTCAGCAACACTGGAGATGGGGATTAGTCAGCTGCAGAGAGCATAAATCTCAAGCTTAAGAAAGAATTTAAAAGGTGCTCACTTAGATCAAATTATTTCTTACCACTTTAGATGCAAGACAGTTGGAGACGGGTGGTAGAGCTCAATGTAGCGTGAGGCTGTTGCACCCTCCCGGCTGTTGCCGGGATGGCATTTTGCACAGGGAGGGGAGCCCAGGTCTGACTCCCAGGAGCAGCCAGCCGGCAAACGCTACCAGGCCGTCTGTGGGGACATGGAATTATGCTCCCTGAGACAAAGCTGAAGTGATAACGAAAGAAGCTTGTGGCTTTTCAACCACATTTGAGGGATAAATGCCAAGAACCATATTTTTTTCTGCATAAATTGCCCGTTTTCAGAAGAATAATGCTGCAATCATTCTTTCCTTTCAGCTCTGAGCTAATTATCCCCTCTACTCTCATCTTTGCAAGGGTTCCTTTGCCATCTATTTCATTAAAATACCGGTTGGTGTAGTTTCTCCTGAGTTGGCTGGGAGTTTACCATTGCACCTCCAGGAATCCCACAGAAAGGGAGACTTCAGAGGATCTGAGACTGATCCCGAAATACCACTGCTGAATGACAACCCTCCTGCCCTGCAGATGGGAAGGGTGACAGATCAAACCACCACAACCAGCAGTCACAACTGAGGTTAATGAACATGCTTAGGAAGTTGATGTGGAGCAATGTCCAGAGCACAAACGAACAGAGGTGAGATCCTTTGGAGAAGAGATTTGCATCAGACAGAAGGTGTGAAGGCAGGGTGGCTGTAAAGTCTTTTGTGGGCAGCTTCAAGAGTGTATGGCAGATTGGCAGGACTGAACAGGGCTGCAGAGCATGACAGCTGACATATTTTGGGTTGTTGATACCTGTGGTGCTCAGGGCTATGCCGATGCACTGCACTTTTCCCCATACATACTAGATCACCTTTTAACTTCAGCTGAGAATTAAACCTGGTGAATGCTGCCTCAGATCCCAAGACTGAGGTCCTTGGCAAGGCCAAGACATGTTCTGATCAGCCCAGACACCAGACAGAGAGAGATTATTACTATGTGGCCCATGGATTATAGGGAGTGGGTGAGTTAGACACCTACATTTAGTGCAGCCCAAGCCAGGTGTCATGGCTCTGTCCCCAGCTGGGAGCTGAGGGAGTGGGAAAAGCAAAGTCAAAAGCAAACCTTGTGGGTTGGGATAAGCAAAGTTTACTGGGACAGCAGAGTGAGAACTAACAATAATAGGACTTTTATAGCAAAATATACAAAACTGGTGATACACAATGCAGTTTCTCACCCGTCCTCATAACTTGGGCTGTACAGCTCAGAGCCATCCCAAAACTGGACTGTCCCCAAAATCTATGTGTCTTGGAGCTGTGCACTCCTCACCATACCAGCCCCCTTTATGCTGAGCATGACATAAGTGGTATGGAATACCCTCTTTAGCCAGTTTGGGTCACCTGTCATGGCTGTGCCCCCACCCAGCTTTCTGGGCACCCCCGCCTTCCCAGTAGTGGGGCAAGTCTTTGACTGCTTGGCAACACCTAAAAACATCAGGGTACTATCAGCACTGCTCTCATCCTGACTCCCAAACACCATTACACCAACTGCTAGAAAGAAAATTAACTCCATCCTAGCTGAAACCAGGACACCTGGCAAGATAAATCTCTCCTTTTATTGGGATATCTTTAAAAAATCTAGCTTGACAGCACTAAGGCATTTGATGAACTATATTATCTCACTGTGTTTTGTACTCCTCTGAATACATTCATCCGCTGTCTTGCCTTGTATTATAGCTGGCTGCCTTTATTCCCTCTGTTTGTGCAGTACCCAGTCCTGCCGTGTGATTAGGACTCCTCTGAACAACAGCAAAGCCAATAAATAATAGGCTGTGGCAGAAACACAGCGTTTTACTAGGAAAGAAATTACTGATCACTGGGAGAATCTTTTTAGGTATGATATAGAGCTGAGCTCTCTGCAGGCTATGGGTGAACCTATATTAAGTATAAACCTCCCTGTTGCTGACTTTTGCCCTCCCCAGAAGTACAGTGCGATTAATTCTCTGCAGACAGCTCAGAGGCTTTTAAAAGCTCCCAGGCACAGGACAGCAGGAGGCTGTTCACCCTTGCTAGGTGAAAAGGGGATGGATGTTGCTGTTAAAGCATGTCTGTGAGGCTCTCTTTGCTGCTCCCACTGCAGAGAGCCCTCTCACCTGGACCGGAGAGCAGTGCAAGAGTGAAGCTCTGGACAGCGCAGGAGGATTGTGATGCTTCTCTTTACAGCTTTAATTTCTGTCTGAGTACTTAGGAGTCCCAGACCAGCCTAGAGCTTTTCTTGTGATTTAGAGATGCTGTAATATACTTGTCATCCTTCGGGCTTAAATGCATCTCTGAAGTTATACAACTGATCTTCACACTTCTAAAGTCATCTGGGAGCTAAAATCTTACAAAGTATGCCATATCCATTTGTATTAAAGAGAAATTATGTATGCTTTCAAGTCCACTTTCTGTTAGTGCAGAATTTATCAGTTGGCCATATCTGTATTATTCATTTTTCTAGAGAGAGAAACTTCATTTTTTTACTTCTCAGAACATACAGCTCTTTTTCTCTGTACTAACTCAGTAGCAGTTAGTAAGTTGGATGTTATCAGAAAGCTGAACATTATGTGTGCCTCAGAACAACCCTGTAAAGTGTTTCATTCTTGGAAAAATGCTTTGATATTGAAGTCTGTGGTCAGAGGTAAAGTCTGACCACAGTACAATATAAAGTAAAATGAAACCCAAGGAGAAGTGAAAAACAGGGTGCTGGGAAGGGAGAATGTCTTAAACTGTAAGTGTAAATCATAGGAATGAGGGAACAGATGGGAACTACCAAAAGCCTTGAAAGGGACAATGTTTTCCTCCCATTTCCAACCTGCACGAATCAATTTATTGCAGCAGGGTTGTTCAAGTGTTAGATTTGCCCTGGAACATTTCTGACCCTGCTGGGCTGCCAACTTCACCACCCATGTCACACTCCTGTAGCAAACACACACATGGATTCAAAAGGATTTTTCATACTGCAGAAACACCAGACAAACCTTAAGAAACAAGACTCGAGAATAATTGTAAGGCTTAAACTTGCTTCACCTAGTGCTTAACATCACCTGCATACTCCAATATAAATACCATCACTATTTGAGGAACACTGCCTGTCTTGTTTTTCTTTCCTGTGGTCCCTGACAACTTACTCTTCCCCAAATCTAGCCTCTAGGTCTGAGGAAAAAAACCCTCAGGTTTTTGCCTCCCCATGGCAGCAAGTGCCCAGGAGGTTTGTGCAGTGGTGTTTGACCCAGTTTGGTGGCTTAAAAACTGCTGTAGCGCAGTGCTGTAGTCATTGTTGAAGGCAAAAAGCTAAACGTCCCTCAAGTTTTTCTTCAGCTGTTGGGATGCTCTGCCGACATAGAAAAGCTATCTGCAAAGTTAACAGGGTTTTCACACTGGAAAAGCAGCCCAGGCTGTATCCAGGCAGCAATGCTACGGCTGATGAAGTGGCTATAGGAAACAGGCAGAAACTCTGCAAGGGTCAAGTGGTCGCTGAAGCCTAAATACCATTTCATTGCGGGCACTCGGGAAGATAGAAAGATGAAAGTTTCGTCTAAGTCTGGTCATAATTTAATGATGTGGAACTTAAGTGTGCCTACAGAATTGACTTTATACCTTTGCCTTTGCAAGGTCCTGCTTCAATTTACCCAGTTCCCCTTATTTTCTTAACATTTCCCATTTGCTGCTGTGCCCTATTTTCACCCTTTCATTTTCTTCCTGACTCCTGCGTACCTCTCCTCAGAGTCCTACTGGAACTTAGGTTTCTATTCAATTTGAAGAAATACACTTTTCAGACTGGGTTTGATGGGATAAATCCTGAATTGATTGAGACTTGAGGAAAACTGCATAAAAGCAAAAAGGTTTCTAAAACAGGGAGTAGGTGCCAGCTATGATCCTCTTCCCTGTGAGCACAGATTATACCTGCCAGGAGGAGAATTCCCTTGTCCTCTTGCACAGAGTTGCCTTTGTTCATGAAACTGGATCTGTATTCAGGGCAATTCTTTGTAGAGAAACTTAATATAACAAAGTTCCCAGAAAGAAGTTGGCAAAGAATAAGGACATTACATGGAAATTTGACTGCATTATCTGAAAAAATGGTTTCTACATAAACACGGTGTTGAACTTGAGGGAAAATAAAGTTGTCTTTCCTGATTTCAACCTCCTGCAGGGAAATTGTTCTCTGTTGCACATTATGGTCCTCTCATCCTCTTCATTTCAGAGCAAAGACAGTTTCCACAGACAGAAGTGGCTCCTTGGGACAGATGAAATATGTTTTGAGTCTGTACAGTGTTAAACATGAATCTCATTGTATCTCCTTGCTTTTGCAATGCATTGAAAAGGAACTGGAGATACATGACCCTGGGGTTTGGACCCAGTTGCCAGGATAAGATATCCAAAATGGTAGGCACTGCTGCATTTAACTGATAGATGCTTCCTTCTTTTCTGGACCTGGTCCAAATCCTTCATTACAGTTGCCTTTTCCAGTATTGGAGAAGTTTCTTCTAAGATTAAAATTTATCACTTGCAAAAGTTCAGCCTTTAAGGAGTGGAGATGTGCATTACTCTAATGCCGTGTGCTTTTTTCGTGTTGCAGGAGTAATTAAAGAGTGGCAGGCCTCCAAGTTTTGGCAACCAATCCAGACAATTTTAAAGATGAATTATGCTCATGTGCAAAAGGTGAGAGACTGAATTTTCTGTTAGTGGTCCTGTAAAGCATATGCCTTCACTGTGCCAAAAATACCCAATTAAAAGCTTAAAATAAAAATAGATTTTAAAATAAGTGCTAGGTCTGCCCAAGGGTCAGTGCTGATACTGTTTCAAAGGCCTAGGTTTGCCCTTAGTGCTAAGGAGCAGGGAGGCAGAGGCTTTAAACATGCCTTCAAAAGGGACAACCACAAGTTGCTCTCAGCCAGTGATACGACCTGACTGACAGACCACATCAGAAATCTGCCTTTCATTCAGGGACTGCTTTGTGGCAGCAGCCTGTGGAGAGCACTGCAGGTGTCCCCTCCTTCAAGTCATGATGGAGATCCCTTGGGTCAAATCAATTTTGCCTTCACTGCTGCAAAGGAACATCGCATCAAGGGTGCTGGTGGTTGATGGTTTGCTCTTGTTTTCCTGAAGACATCTGAGACTAAGTAATTTACACTGGAAATTCTGGCAAATTCTCTAATGTTTGGTTTTTTGGATTCAAGGATGGCAGCATCACTTTCTACTGCAGGAGAAAAACAGCCAAGACAAATGAGACCTGTGGGAAACCATGGAAGCACATGTAAGCATGTAAGTGTTGTATAACCTTGCAGTCATTTCAGTCACACAGACTTTGTGTATATCCTGTTTTGCATGTGAGATGGGCACCAAACTGCTCAATACTGGTTGAAGCCATTCTGGACATGTTCCTGACTGCAGAGAACCTGTTCATTAAAAACTCATGTATCAACAGACAGACCCATACTAAAAAATAAGGCTGAACAAGGAGATGCACACTCCTCGATGTAGGTACTGAGATTCTGCCTAAGCTCCCTAAGTTTTACGTGGCTGTAGGTCTACACATAGCAAAGCTTATTACTTTAAGATACATACAAAGTGAGAGAACAGAAGCTTTTGCTAGATAAAGAAAGGGCAGTAGCCCTAGAGAACAAAGGGAGAGTATAAGGAACCGGCTAGAGGAGATGATGTACATATGAGAGAGACTCCAGTGATCTGAAAAAGATACAAGCTGTGCAAGTGGGACCTAAATATTGCAGAGGACTCCAGCCTAAGCTAAAAGGAATGCATTAAAGAAATGGTGGGAGCAGATATTTATAGACTGTACTATATCCAGATCTCTTATGTTAGCTCAGGGAAAAGGTAAAGGCAAAGGTAAAGAGAAGATCAGGTAAAATTGGTTTTACTCACAAAGAAAGCTTTGCCAGAACATGTACCAATTAGAAAAATAGTATGCACATGGTTATTCAGAATATAAACTAAACAATTTCTCTACTGACTGGCAAGGGCTGAAGCCTTTCCAGAATCTAGCACTCCAAGTATTCCACACTGCTACATTTGCCAAAGATTCAAAATATTATTATGCAAGGATCAAAATCCTTCTCCCAAGAAATGCTTGTTCTGCCTCTCCCCATAGTTCTGAACTTGTCTGCAAGCCATCATTTCCATTACAGTTTCTTTCCAATATTTCTGAGCAGAGTTTGGCTTGTAAAGACTGAGTAAAATCTCTAGTTTATCTCTACTGTAGGGTTTTTTTACCTATCACTTTGGTTGGCCAAACTGAGTCACATGGGGAACTGAAACTGAAAACAAAATCACATGCATAAAAACAAATACTTTTTGGCCTTCCGTCCCCTCATGCAAATTATATCACATGATTGCCTACTCCATCTAAATCTTGTTGCAAATAATGCTAAATACCAGGTGTTTAAGGATGACCTACAAGAAGGCCTGATGTTAAATAGTTATCAGATGATCTTTCTCCTGGGAAACTTTATTCCTGACACTGAAAATATGTACTGAAATGTGATTTACAGATTCCCAGCAGTTAGCCTTACCTTATAAAGACCTAATCTTCCAAATTTCACCCATATAAACACACAACCTGGTTTAATATCCTATTAAACACTTCACTTCAACAGTTTTTAACAGTAGGAGAATGTCAATTCTCACCATTTACAATGTAGTAACATATTCCTAGTTTCTCTTTTGAATCCCCTTCTGCTTGCCCTTTCAACTCATTATCCCTATTTTAGAAGGTTTAGGGGGGGCCTCATCACCGTGTTCCAGTACTACAATAATACTGGCTACAAAAAAGATGGAGACTCCCTTTTTAATAGGAGTCATATATAAGAGACAAAGGGTAATGGGTGCAAGCTAGTCCTGTGGAGATTCCAATTGGATCCAAGAAGAAAATTTTTAATAATGAGAACAATCAGCCATTGGAATAATGTCCCCAGGGAAGTGGTGGATTCCCCAACATTGGATATTTTAATATTCAGCTGGACAGGGTACTGGGCCATCATGTCTAGATAGAGCTTTTGTCTAGAAAAAGCTTTTGCCAGGAAAGGTTGGACCACGTGATCCTTGAGGTCCTCTCCAACCTGGGATTCTATGATTATATGATGATTGAAATGAAAGCCAGTGGAAGCTATCTGTAGCTTTTAAGTGTTATCTGCTTTTCTCCGTTTTATTTCTTTTTTGCTTTTTAAAATTTTAAATGAGAAAGACATTTCTGGAAATATTTTTATAATTTTCATCATTTTTATTCCCAACAGCAATACTGATGTGCTAAGCTGATTCCCTGAACAATAGGGAAGGGCAGGAAAAAGAAGAATGAGGAACGTATGTCCAGATGCCAGATATAATTTCAGCTTCACAAGCAATAACCATGTTTAAATTTTTGTAAGACTGGTAATTACATTCTAAATATTCTATTGCTTAATCTAGCATCAAATCTTTTCTCTTGGCAAAAAACCACTATAAAACATAGTTGAATACCGTAACCAGAACCTGGGGATAAAGAGCTTCGAATACATGTTTTCCTTTTTCAAATTTCTACATAAACACAAAATAACTTTTAGAAAAACTTTGCTGGTACTTGTTTCTTCATTCAGTCTTTAAAGAACGTGCATTTTGTACAGAATAAAATGTAGTTTATTTTTTAACAGTTATCATATATAACACCCGGAATTTTAGTGCTGGGGTGAAGGAGGATTAGTTGCTCTAATAAAAAGTTTAGGATTTCTGAATTCTTTCAGAACAAATAATTTAGAATGTCTGCCTTAAATGGTATTTCTTCAAGCCTTGCGCTGTTCTTTGCATTTTCTGCTGCCTCTCATGGTCCAGTTGCTCTTGAACTTTACCAATTCATCTGTATCTTTCCCTTTGAGGTCTGTGGTTTCCTGCAACATCTTAATTACTCTGGTGGTCTAAACAAGGATTACTGAGGAGCCTGGGAAGGAACAGGCTTTAACTGAATCTGAGCGCTTACTGCTTGTCAAAATGCTCTGTAATCCCTGGCAGGATTACTCTCTGCAGTGTTTCCTTGCTGCTAAGTGACAAACAAATAAAATTCGCTATTTCAATACAGCATTAAACATTCTTTCACTTTTGAAAGAACTGAGGGAATAGTTGACAAAGATACCAGAAGGTTAAATCCAGTGAGGAAGTAGCTTTTTGAAGAACAAAGGTAGAGGTAAGAGGTTTGTGGTGAGCTTAATCCTGGGCCCATAAGAGTTTCTAGCTGGAGGACTGGAACAGGTCTAACTGTGACAGGTCTGTTTCATGGAGATTGTTTTCAGATCTTGAAGCAGAAATGTGTCTTTGATGTGGTCAGAATAAATACTCCAGCTTCTACATGCCAGGAATCCTGGTCCACACCAACTCAGTGCCCCAAGAAATGTCAAGAAAAGCAGAGAACATTTATAATAGCTTAAGAGATCTAAAAAAGGCAGCTTGGAATGGATGTCTGGGGTGAAGTTTTCAGAGTGGCAGTCACTCAGTTTGGGAAGACTGGAGGGTGAAATCATGGATTCATAGCTATCAGTGGGTGTTTTGCCATTTACAGTCAGGTCAGGTTTCAGCACGCAGCTGCTTTTTCTAAGAAAAGCTGAGTCCTGACACACAAAGAAGTACCAGTGTGATGATGCCTAACTGAGCTGTGGGGTTATGTCCCCCGCACCAGCACCTACCCGAAACTGGTGACCAGGTAGGCTGACTTTCTGGCAACCGAACTCTGGACCAAGATTCCCCACCAAGATGTATGTCTCAAAACGCTTTACAAGAATCAGAAGGGGTTATAAAAGCACCACTATAATTTTGCTTCAAACAAGTGCTGTCATGAAGCCCTGATTACTTCGTTCTTCCAATAACTTGTAACAGTGGTGGATATAATACGAAAATCCAAATACCCATGCTTTTGCAATTACATTCAGAATATATTTCTGGATACTTTTTATCTCCGAGAATGTTATAAATGCATTTTCAGTGGCACTGTTTAGCTATTTTGACTTAGGGACTTTTTACTATTAGTAATTTTCTAGGATTTTGGGATGATTTTCTATATATTCCTGGGTCATTTTATTGTTAGTTAACATGAAGAACACTATATGAGGGGATGCTGTACCTATTCTCCTGGTTCAGATATTCTTCTGGTGGGGTCACCATGCTCACGAAGACTTCTTCCCAGAGCACTTTGTTATCTGCACCTGTATGTGTAACTTGTCTTTTTCAGTGTTAACACTCTCACAATGCTTTCCTTCGTAAATTCTTTTTACAAAATAATTACAGAATTTCTTCCCACTTTTTCCCCAGATTGTTCTTGTCAGTCCTCGAATGCTTGTTGCCCTGATTGTGTTTTGTGGCAGTCACTTTAACTGTCATTCATTTTCCAGGATCTACTCCACACCACTGTGCTATTCAATTTCTTTCAAGACAGCACATGCTAGATGGCATTGGCACAGTAAACACTGGGATAACACCTAGTTCTAACAATTATTTGTGACTATTTTTTTACCTATGTATAAACAAACCCACTATATTTTCTGGATCTGTTTAAGAACTCAGATGAAGGAGTGTGGACTGCACAGTACAGTGAATACAGATTCCAAGGGCACACTTGTGACACACCCAGTTCACAAGCTTTATGTATTTGCACTAATGCAAGCCACAGGGTTTTCCTTACTGAGTTTGAATGATCTCCATTTCCCTGTTGACAAGATTGAGAAATCCTCTCCTGCTGCATAAGGGGGAAACAAAATGTATGAACTTGATGTATCATTTTGCATTAATAAAACAACCAACCAAACATTCTGTCTTCCCATCAGCTTTTAAATCATAAAACCCCATAGTACTAGTGAAGGATAAAATTATGATAGTCTTTAGACAATTCACATTAGACCTCTGAAAATTGGATCCAAAGCATCCAAATCTTTCAAGGATCCAGCAGTGCCTGTGAACTTCTCTACTACTGACCCGAGTCAAGGTTCCTCCTGACATCTCTAGTAACCATAATTAATTGAGACAAAGTAACTCATTCCAGCACCTCACCCACACTCGGAAGCATCTTCTGTCCCTAAAACAAGAGATCAATGGAAGGAAACTATTTTTTCTATAAATTCTGGTGATATACTGACAGTGAACAGAGGTAGGCCTGATGTACTCAGTGCCACCTGTGTCTCAGTCTTCACCAATAAGGTCTCCCAGGTCTCTGTGTAGCGAAAAGGTTCAAGAATGAGAGCTGCTACTACCAATGGGTGAGGGTTGAGTCCACGATTACTTCAGAAAACTACAAGTGTACTGGGACCTTATGGGCTGCACCCAAGAAAACTCACAGCTGGCCAATGCCCTTGCAAGGTTGCTATCTTTGTCAGGCTGCAGAGATCAGCAGAGGTTCCCAACAAGAGGGGAAAAGCAGATTGCATACATTGGCAAAAAAAGACAAAGGTCATTGTGGGGAACTACAGCCAGTGAGGCACACTGGGAACCCATTTCAGTGCACATGAAGAAGAAGGTGGTGACTGGGAACAGGTGCAATGGTAAATCCAGGGTAAATCATGCCTACTCAACTTGATGGCCATCTATGATAAAGTAACTGGGCTTGTGGGCAAGGCTAGACCAGTATGTGCCACTCACCTTGACTTCAGTGAAGTTTTCAATAACATCTCTCACAATACTCTTGTATCCAAGCAGAAAGAAGGTGGATGGACAACTACACAGGAAACTAAGTGGTTAGATGGTGGGGCATGGAGGGTAGTAGTTAATGGGCTGCACTCTACCTGGACATTTGTGACAAGTTGGGTACCGTGGAGGTCTATCCTAGAACATAACCTGTGTAACACCTTTGCCAACAATCTGAAGGAGGCAACAGAGTGGCCTTTGTTCAGGTTTGTATCAGACACTAAAGTGGGACCAGCTGATAGGGTCAAAAGCAGAATTGCCATTCAGAGGGACCCAACCAGGCTGGAGAAATGGGCTAAGAAGAATCCTATCCAATTCAATATAGACAAATGTCCTGTACTTAGGAAGAAAACTTTGAAGTGATGTGAGTTGAGGACTGGCTGCCTGGGGACAAGCTGCGTGGGAAAGGCTCTAGGGTCCTGGCAGACAGCAAGCTGCACATGAGCCAGTGCCCACAGAGAAGGCTAATGGCATCCTGGGCTGAATTAACAGGAGCACAGACAGTAAAGCAAGTGATTATCTCCTTCTGCTCATCACTTACTACACCATACCTGGAAAACAATTTCCAGTTTGAGGCTTCCCAAAACAAGAACAGCATAGACAAAGGAGTTCAATGAGGGGCTAACACCAAGATGGTCAGGGTTGGACTATGTGCTCTCTAAGGAGAAACTGAGGATGTGGGACTTCTTCAACCTGGAGTAGAGACAACATTGTGGGACCTGACAGCAGGCCCCCAGTAGCTAAGAGGTGATCATCCGGCATGTGGGGCATGGAGGGAGGACGAGACAATGGGCATAAGAAGACACATTAGAGGTTCAGGATATGAAGAGAAACTTTTTACCTGTGAGGACATCAAGCAGTCAGGCAGGCTGCCCAGGCAGGTTTCACAGTCTATGGGGGGGTTTGAAGACCTGACTGGATAAAGCCCTTAGTAACTTCGTCTGACACCATAGCTGATCCTGCTTGGAGGAGGAGGTTGTACAATAAACCTCCTAAGGTCCCTTCTAACCTGAATGATCCTATGAGCCATCCTCTTGGATGAATTGCTACTGAACATTCTACCTCCAGATCTGAAGATAGGAATCATTATGTGATTGGAGGGATTCAGACATGGGTGGTTTCAATGGAGCAGGAAGATGGCAACAAGTGGAAGTACATTAGGGCCCACTTTGCCAGGACTGCTGAGTGCTTCCTGTGCATGGAAACACAGGACATGTTGCACTGGAGCTACAGCCAGAAAAATGACTGGAAAGTTCACACCAGCTATCGTTTGTTTGTCCCCGGCCTTCCCTTCTCATTGTAGGAATAAGCCCTGACAAGGTTACCCGGGGTTCACTGAATCAGTGAATTGGCTTAGATGGTTGCCAGCATGGATCTAAGAATATCTGCCCTAATTTTTTTTTAGGACTCCAAATACTACAAACACTCAGCCCAATTGCTTTCCAAAGGGATTATTTTACTCCACTGAAAAGCAGCCAGCTCCACAAAGCTGCTTGACTCAGTTATGGCCTGAGCCAAGCTGATTTTTAACATTAAATAATGTTTCTAAATTGCTTTGGGGGCCATGGATGACAGTTTTTATGAATTTGCAAAGAAGGATATAACTCTGCAAAGGCCCAAGTCACACGAGCAGTTCTTACTCAGTGACATCTCCCCTAATTTTCAGTGGGATCATGGGTATTTTTGTATGAATGTGAAATATTAGATTACCAGCCTGCCTCCTCCAAACATTTCAAACATTACTAAGTCCCATGAAGAATAATAATGTCTACTTGAAAATGATGAGATTTGAAAGATTCTTAATATTTTTATTGATATTTGCATATTTTTCACTCACTTTTTAAGTATCACCTTGAAAATAAAAATTAAGAAACATTCACTTTATAAAAACTGGAAGTTGGTTTATAATGGCCTATTCCTCCAAAAAAAATTAAAAAAAATAAAAAGAGCCTAAGGACAAATATGACAACGTAAGTGTTGGTAACACAGACAGTAGCTTGCTTGGGATAAAAGGCTGTTTTCCTGTAGAAAGTAAGGGAAGGTCTGGCTTATCTCTGCCACATCCCAATTAGGCTCAATGATACATAAAACCATTCCTGAGATGCAGATATCCTTGATTTGTTCTCAGGATTATCCGGTGATGGAGATGCTACAATCTTCCTCAGCAAATGCTTCCAGAGCTTCAGTATGAAAACTAATTCTCCATGCCATTCCATTTAACCATATTGCTTCTTAGCCAGCTTACAGGAGATAAGGAGAAAAGGTGATAGGAGAGTTCTGGTGTGAAGTGACAGGTCTTCCATCAGCCATCCCTTCTCCGGACTAAACAACCCAGTTTCTCTAAAAGCTTTCCTATGATGCCACATTTCTAAATATTTGATTAGTCTTCTTGTTTGCATTTGTTGCTCTCCAGCATAATCTGCTTGTACCTGGAAGTGCAGTGACCAAATCTGGAGTGATTACTCCAGCTAAGTTTTCCCTGATTCTCAATGGAACATTAATTTTGTTAGTTATTTAATGTCTAATACACACAGTGGGTCTGCGTCCCACAATGCCGGTGTTTTGCTTTTTTTTTTTTTGAGAACAATGACACTGCTGACTCGTGTTCTGCTTGTCAACCACCGCATCTCTTACATCATTTTCTGCCACCCAGAGGACTCTGCTGCTGCATTTTTTTGACTATTTGTGTAGCAGAGTTACAGTTCAGGCAGGATCGTACCTGTGCTCGGTGGTTTGCAAGAGCTGCTGCCGCAGCATATAACAATGTGGTGGAGCTTGAATGATATGTAGGGTTGTTAGTGTTGTGCAAGTGGAGGAACATGCAAGTGCAGCTGATGAGCAGCTAGATGGTATATTGAGAAGCTGCATGTGTGTAGTTTATGAGAAGACTGACAGAGGTTTACACAGACGTGTAGCACTATATAGAGGCACATGCATACTAGGGAATGTTCAAACATAGCACTAGAAGACAAAGTGAACAAGCCAGTGTGGCTAGTGGTGGGAGATTGTATGCACTGTGTATGGGTAACAAGGACACCCAGTTAAAAAGGGCATGAGAGAAATACATGATAAGGACACATGTGGACTCGTTCATTTAGGAAATGAAGCTGTATTTGGGGTTGGTTTTGCTTCAGACTGCTTAACATTTGGGCTCAGCGTGTTCTGGTCAGTCTCCTGTAGAGAGTCAAGCTCACCACTTGCAATACTGTCTGGATACAGAAAGCCAAGTGATGGGTCCAGTGCCAAGTCAGTTTTTTTATGAGCAGACAGGCCTGCTGCCTATAAGAACTGAATTAGAAGCAGGATCTGTGCCTGGAGGGTGAGCAGTGTGCTACACAGCTCTTGTTGTGCAGGCAATGGCAAGTTCTAGAGCTGGTGGCCAATGGGAAAAAGTAACTAAAGCTTACTGAGTTGCCTGATATATATTCCAGATTCTTGTCTCAATCTGGAAGATAATTTTGAATTCTAAACCTGTCCTCCATCTCCTTTCAGTCTTTATCATGTGTAGATTGTAGATATCATAAGCACCCTCCTTTCCCCCCGTTCTTATCACTGTTGTAAAGCCTGGGCAGTTTTAGTATCAGGATTGAGCCTTGTGCAGCTCCTTGTTGGAAATTCATCCCTGGACATTCTGTGAACAAGGTTACAGAAGCAGCGTCTATCTCCCCTACCACAGTTTCACCTAGATGAGACTTCCTCCTCCAGCTTGTTTCCATGATCCCTGTGTGAGATGGCCCTGAAAACCTCACGTGATGTCCCGTGCTTTCCCTCTGTCCACAAAGTCTCCTGCCTTTGTTCTAGGAAGGGATTACTTTGTTTTGCCATGGTTTGTTCTAGACAAATTGATGTTGGCTCTTTGCTGTCACTGTATTACCCCTCCATAATCCATTCCAAACACATGAAAGAATTTTATAAATACATAATGAATTAACCAAATATTCCCTACCTAATCTTTAATGCAGTCTACTCACAGTTCATAAAAATATTTACGCAGAAACACATTATTGTGTTTTTCTGATCCTTTCCGCGTAAATGCTTAACATAACTGCTCCCTGCACAAATTAAGTAAGATAATTCCCTGCAAATGAAGTAGGAAGCTGAGACTTAATTTGTGAGGCCAGTCAGTCAAAGAAAATCCTGGAGAAGTCTCTTCCGAAGGCTGAGGAGGCTCTGGCTCCAAAATTACAACTCTGATTTTGCCCCCGAAGTCTTTTGAACATTTATTCAAGTGTTGAAAGTACTTTAAATAAAATAACATCAAATCCTACATTATGCAGCAAGGTCCATAAATCATTTTGGTGAACTTCAAGTTTCATGACCCTATTTGGAAAGTATATAGGAAATATTTAATTAATCCATTAATTTATTTATAAAACATTAAAAAGGGTCATAGGTAGTTTATGGACATGTAATAAAGAGAGCAATAAGTGTTAAAGTGTATT
Organism: Zapornia atra; assembly: GCA_013400835.1. Taxonomy (NCBI): domain Eukaryota; kingdom Metazoa; phylum Chordata; class Aves; order Gruiformes; family Rallidae; genus Zapornia; species Zapornia atra. Next base: position 125,177 of record VZTU01006467.1, read on the forward strand.
TATCAAATCAATCTAATCTTGAAAGACAGGGTTTAATTAGCATTTCTACGAAGTCTCTTGCCCTCTCTGCCATCACCCTATAAATGTTACTCCTTTCAGCGAGGCTAGGATAAAATGCAGTACTCTTTCTTGAGCATTTGTACTACAGCAGTAATTCATAGTTCGGATGCCAGGATGCTGGGACTTTGATTAATATAACAACATATTTTATGGTATCCCTGGCAGAAGCTAGGAGAGATCACGATTTATACTGAAAAGTGAAGTCAGAATTCTTATTCAGAGCAGAAGGTTTCAAGATAAATGATACACTACCCTACAGGCATCTTGCAATGATTATTGATTGTATTTCATTAGGGAGTGGCGTAACTTGACCTTAAGAAATACTGCATACATTCAAGATGCAATTTATTAGGTGGTTTAAGTATCAAAGAAAAAAATCTCATGCTAGCACTCAAGACATTAAAACCGCACTCAGAAACTACATCCAGACATACACTGTCCCCTGGGTGTGGAATTGGGAGAAGACCTGCCCCCACAGCTCAGGAGATCAGTCTCCCTAGGGATGCTGCAGAAGTGGGAGGATCTGTCCTTCAGCCCTCCGCATAACCACTGTGAGCCCAGAGGAAAGGAAGTCAGCAGGACTGCAAGGGTATCATGAGGTTATGCAGAGAGAGAGAATTAGAAGGGCCAAAAGCCAGCTAGAACTTAATCTGGTTACCACCATAAAAGACAATTAAAAAATGTTAATAGAAACACATTAGCAAGAAAAGGAGGGCTAAAGAGAATGTCCATCCTTTACTGGATGTGGGGGAAAACACAGTGACAAAGGATGAGGAAAAGGCTGGAGTACTTAATGACTTCTTTTCTTCAGTCTTTAACAATGAGACCAGTTATTCTCTGGTTATGGCCTCCCTCTCCCCTCTGCCCCAAGCTGGAAGACTGAGGCTGGGAACATAATGCACCTGGAGGCATTTAAAAGACATGTAGATGTGGTGCTTAGGGACATGGCTTAGTGGTGGACTTGGCAGTGCTAGGTTAATGGTTGGACTTGATGGTCGTAATGGACTTTTCCAAACCAAAACAATTCTATGATTCTATGAAAAATCTCCCAACAGTCTTCTGCCATGGACAGGAATTTGCATACCAAAATAAACCCCAGGCCTCTCTCCAAACTTAAAACCATTATTTTCTTAAACACAGGAAGTATATTTGTCTCACATAATAACACAAATGATAATGATGTAGTCTTTTTAGCTATGTCATTGCCAGGGAGCTGGGGAGTCAATGAAAACCAACACTAAGCATCATAAATTACTGTTTATTGCTAGACAAATAAACGACTGTCTTTGAAAATGGACCTCCTTGTATGGTTAAAGTTTAAAACAGTGTTTATGGTAGCAATTTAAGCTCTTAAAATATATGCCTTAAAAATAAAGAGACCCACTGTAATGTTCCTCAGCTGCATTTCTGTGGAATAGTCTTAAATCATTCCAATTACTTAATGCAGCCTGTAATTTATCAGCCCAAATAAGTCAGGCTTGTCAACCACAGACCCAGATATATGTAATTCTTAAATTAGGCAAACTTATGTAGATTATAAACTCTTTATATATTAAATGGCTGCCTCTAAAATTAATAAGTGGTTTCTCTATGCAAAGAGTGTACTGATTCCATGTTTTTTTCTTAAAGTGCGATGCATTTTCACACAGCCTGGGAATATGAGTGATCAAAACAGGCCTTGGAGAAAATGTAAATTAGCAGAGAAGAAAAAAAAAAAAGATTAACTTGTTGCAACATGCCAAACCTCACATTTAAAGCTCACCCATGTACGTAGTGAACACCCTGAACTCCCAAGGACATCAGCAATGGCGATATACCAGTCATCCCTTTGGGCAGTGCATGTAGTCTCTGCCCACACAGACACACTGCAACATTATACTCCTCCTACGACTCTGGTAACATAAGTATTACTATTTAGAACTTGAATAGTATTTTCATATTTGCATTTCTTTACAGACACAACTTAATTAATCCACCCACCAGGCCAGACAAGTATTAACAGCTTTTAATCCAGACATAATTATCAGTAATAGTTCTTTAACATTATATAAGAAGTGAGAGGCAGAATTGGAAGATCTCAGGGGGATTCAGGTGATCTGAAGAACATGTGAGGGTGTCAGAGCACAACTTTGGAGACTCATCTCAAGGGTGAGGGTGACTCTTCTGTCAACGAGAGGTAGTCATGATAATGCCAGAGCCCTTGGCATCTCTCATTTGATGCTTCCATTCAGGCTGGGCATGAGATGGGCATGGAAGTGGAAGGTAGGTGTGTGTCTCCTGTAAGAAATACGATAATCTCTACATGGATCATTCCTTTGACAACAGGGCAGTGTCATTTTTCATTGCATGTTTTACAGAATGGATTTCTAAGAGTGCCGTAAGAAGTGGCGATGAAATTCAGCCCACATGAGAACTAGTTTGACCTTTTTAATGTTGATCAGTGGCTTAAAAATGTATTAAATATTAAATTAAAGATACTGATTCTTGGGCAATTTCCCACTTGGGAAAGTGCATATTTTGGGTGAAAAAACATCAAGGGGCATAGTGGTCAATAACACTATTACTTATTTACACATATATATTTATATGCCACCATCAGGGACCTCTGCATTTGTTCCACAAGCCTAAGTATTAAAAGGAAAATTCAGCCCTTTTCTTTGTGCACATATAAAATAATTTTTGAGGGCAAAGAGAAAATAGCAATCACCTCTGTGAAGGAAGACTGAAGAAGTTAGCCCATGCCTCTGTTTAGTTAGCCCATGCCTCTGAGTTCTCCATCCAACGTAGGGGGAGAGTTGAATGGGAAGAGTCAACAGAGTCACAGAACAATTTGGGTTGGGATGGAACTCTGGACATCATCTGGTCCATCAGCAGAACCATCAATGGTCCATCAGCAGGACCACTTTGAAGCTTAATAAACTGTTCAGGGCTTTAAGCAGCCAAATCTTACATATCTCAAAGGATGAAGGCTCCACAACATTTCTGGGCTTCTGCTCTAATGTCAAGAGCTATTTCCTTATATCTTCTTGGATTTCTCCTTGCTGCACATTGCCTCCATTGCTGTTCATACTTTTTCTATTTACTTCAGAAAAATATGACCCACTCTACAACCTCCTGGAGGTAGATAAAAACATGAATTATACCCCACCACCACCTTTTGTTCTCCAGCCTGAACAAATACAGCTCCCTTTGTCTCTCCTCAGATCATGTGCTCCAGCCCCCTAACCATCTTGCTGGCCCTCCACTGGACTTCAGCACGTCAACTCCAGCGGATATCTCTTGCCCTATAGAGCTCCACCTTGGACACAGCATAAGGCATGAGGCCTTGTGAATGCTGAATAGACAGTGGTAATTGGATCCCTTTGCTCTTACTAATGCAGCCCAGGACGCCGGCAGCCTTCAGTACCACAGGGACACCCTGATGATTCACCAACAGGAGATGGTAGGTCACTAGTAGTGCTGTGTTATAGCTGAACCTGCGATCCATGGACAACTGTTAATGCATAAGCTGTCCTGCAGTTATTTGCAGTGTGGCAGCATGTAACTGACTCCCAAATGTGACTAGCATGGCTCACCAGACTAGCTGTCATCACCTGATCTGACCTATACAATTTGTGAACCTGGAAGGTACCGCGTGGACTCAAGCCTTTGAAGAGCAGTTGTGTAGCACCACTGTGCCACAATCTGGCGTCAACCCTCTCCACATGCCTGGTAGAGCAGTATCAAGGGCTTTGCACACAGGAGAGCGCTGCTGGGTCAGCTCTCTTTTCCCTGCTCATGTGGGCCAGAGTCCACCTGCTTGCACTGAACAAGGCAACAACCAAAGTTTTTCTAAGCATTGGGTAACTTTATAAAATCTATAAATGCATGTGCCCATAAATTTCTCCCTATGGCATATGAGTTACAAACAAGGTATGAACCTCCATTTCACCTCTTTCTCCATATTGCTCATTCTCTTTTCCTGCTGCAAATCATTATGCATACAGGCTTTTTTCCATGTTTCATGCTATAGTGTTTGAATACCAGATTTCACTGAAGAGGAGAACAAATTTCCATTTGGTATTATGAAATACAATAGAATAAATAATTTCCGTTGTAATAACGAGTTCTTACCAAAGTTTCCTTTGTGCATAAAATGTATTACAGAATTTTAGGAAACACTTAATTTGATTAACAGTCGTCTACATTAATCCTTTGCTCTTGAGAGCTGCAGTAATTTAACAGAAGCTTTGCCAGGCTGCCTGCATGGACATGGATCAATATCCCAAAAGGAAACCATGCATAAGCTTTGATTTGTGACTTTATGATCAAGTAAGAAAGTCCATCCAATATGAATACTAATTCAAATACTCAAACCATTATACCTACTTTTCTAGATGACGATATTTAAAACTGAGCTATCAACAGAGGCTGAAACATCACATTACACTTTTGAAATTGCTTCGGACTACAAGTATGTTCAAAAGTATTTTAAGATTTGGATATTGTCCCAAGTTTTAGGCAATACAGATCCACTCAATTCTTTGGGGCCATTCTGGATTTTCTAGCATATGCAGCAATACTATACATCCATATTTCTTTGCAAAAATTACATCTCCATGAAGCCAGCACTACTCTTTACGTGGAGGGGGGGGGAAGTGGGGATATGTTCCTGTATCTTCCAGGATACCTGCTGAACACTTCCCTAAGAAGTAGGGGCAGAATTGTAACCACATAAGGACAAACCAAATGACCTTTTGTGGTTCTCAGTGAATCAATGAGCTTCCATGCAGCCAAACAGATCTTCCTCAAAACCCAGCATTTCCAGCATAAATGAACACAAATGTTCATTCACATAGCCAAACCGACATTACTGGGGCTGCAGGGTCTGTAATTGCTAAATTTAACCCTGCAAGCCAATCATAAAGAGTTCAAACCAGCACTGCTAGGTTAAGCACATAGTTAGGAAAGAAAAAAATAGACAGTGGCTATAAAAACAGAAGGGAAAATGAAGGAAGAAATTAAAGAAGACCTGATGTTTGCAGAAGAGCATTTAGCTCCTTTACTGAAAAAGGCCTTGGGGAATATTTGCAAAACAAAGATTAGAGTTACTGCCACTTTGCTTGGGATTTCGTTATTCAAGGTGACCTCTCTCTAACTAACACCTATTTAGTACTAAACTGTATTTCTTTGATGTGGCTAATGGCTGACATAGGGACAACTATTACAGTTGATATTTTCTGTTAAGGGTTGGAAAACCTGGAAGGAGAGGAATGGGATGCAGAAACATGGATATATTGTGTTCAAATTCAAATTTTGTAGACTTCTGCTCAAGAGTTTTCCCATTTTCTGCTACTGTATCACACAGATGGGAATTGAAGATGAAGCATAGTGGAGATTTTAACATATTACTTCAAAATGCATATTAACTAGTTTGTTGAAAGATTGTTTTCACACTACAAACTGTAAGTCTCACTTCACTTCTGGACAGCACAAGCGGATTCAGTGCCAGTCCAGAGTCATGAGGAAGGTTTAAGGATAACCTGATCTGTTGCTTTCCCGTCTCTGTTAAGACAATTTAACTGGAGGCATGTTTAAATCAGTTTACTCAAATGCAAATTCCCAAGTAAGAATATGTTACCCTGGCTCCCATCAATTTATTTTACAAGTGAAGCAATTTAGGACATTAATCAGGTGTAGCTTGGGCTTTCAACCAGGCTACAGTTTTCTTCTGTGTAACTAAAACAGCCTTTTTCTATTTCTCTCCTCCATCTTTCCTTCTGTTTTTGACTCCTGGCAGTGGTTCTGTCTTTATTTTCTTGCCACTTTCATCTTTAGATTCAAAACTTCAATTCCATTATTCATGATTCTTTCAGTTGCCCGTGCCAGGTTTTATTTTCCCATGTGAGTTTTGCCATCATGTTAAATCTCTTTGTCCCATTTCCATAGATTCTCCAGTTTACTAATAGACAATTAGTAGTTCCTTAGTGCCATGTGTCTCAGTCAACTTTCTCATTTGCTTTGAACTGACTACCAGATCAGCAGATCAGCTTCTGTACTTTAGCAGACAGTATGGATGGATGGATGGACGGATGGATGGATGGATAGGAAAGTGGTCAATAAACTGAGCTTCATGGGCCAAGATCCGACTTACAACAGATGAGAAAGTTGCTTTTAATTGAGGAGAGGGAGAACAGGGCACGTGGCAGTATTTGCAGGCCAGAGAACATGAATGATGAGCTTTCTCATGATGTGTTTCAGAAAGATGAAACGTGAGTGTTTCTAAAGCTTTTTAATCACTTGACACCACATTTCAGTTGACTGTCTTTTTTAACTGCTCTATTTCTTGTTCTCTGAGCATGCACAACATTTTAATGTGGAAGAGATAATTTGATCCATTAAGTTTTATTAGTTGATTTGGCTGAACGCCACTAAGCCCAGGAATACAACTAGCACAAAGATGGTCTGTACTGTGTAGCTCTGGTGGATAGCACAGAATTTTCATACAGTTTGATTCCCAAATCTTACCAGTAAGCACTACAACTTTCTGGCAGTGCTCTCTAAACCAACTCGATCCTCCATGGAAAAGAGTTTGATTCTCCTCTACACTTTTTGCCTGGATGGGTTCTCCTGGAAAATAGCACCATTATGTCATATTCTTTCTTATCCCAGGATGTGATTGCTCTACACAGCATCCTCTGGTACCTGCAGTGAAGACCACACAAACAGCTAGAGCAGATGAATCCTACTTCTCCTGATTGCAACTTAGGTCAACAGGAAAGAAACACAAATGTGAGCAGGACCAAGCTGTGCTTGCACATGACTATCTTTCATTTTAACACTACCATACTGTTGTTTCACCATTTCTTTCTTTAAACCCAGCTTGTACCAAAGGTGCAAAGGTGCTCCTCTTTGGATGAAGGTGCCTTTCAGACTGATCTAGTTGCTGCTTCTGGGGCCTGGTTCCCCAGTGGCACCAGTACCTGAGCACCTCGTCATGGTGAGAGTGCCTGGACACTGAAGGAAGTCTCCTGCTTGTAGATGCCTGGAACTATATAAACAGGAAACAATCTGACAAAGACCCAAAAGCAACCCTGAAAAGAAGTGATTCTGTTCAAATCCATGCAATGTCCTGGCAGCATGAAATAGAGTAGCTGTGGGAGTGAAAACGTCCTGCAAGTGAGTAGAGAAATCCCTCTGGTTTTAGGGAGTCACTAGGTTTGATTGCCCAGTTCTCTTAGCTTCCTTTTTTCACATATTATAAGAGACCCCCAAACAAATGGAAGTTTCTTGGAGGACTAAAGCCAACATATATATAGAAAGTTTCCTCCAGGGACAGACAGACTAAGGTTTAGGGTAGGCTAGCCCCGAAAGCAATAGTTTGCACAAAGGTAGAGAAATAGATGCTGTGTAACTGATCCAGGCCATCTAACATTCAGCAACTATGTCCATCTAACATTCAGCATGGAGAATACCATGGCATGAATCACATCTTCAGAGTGGTAATAAAATACAAAAGTCTGTTGGCATATTGGATTTAATACTTAAACTCTGAAAAACTCCATTCCTTCTTTTATCATCTAATACCTACTTGACACATACAAGGAAGGATACCTGGCAGAATTCTCCCAGTATAAATGGGTTGGAACATACCAATGTACTGTAAGCTTTTAGACATAAGTGAAACATAACATGGGAAGTTATTTGAGCTTTTCATTCACTGGGATGGGAGCTAAGGCTGTAGGCGTGTGCCCAAATGAGAGTGCAGTGCTGAAGGAGCAATGCAGCATCCCAGCAGGTAAGCAGGATTCATCTCAGATCTTTCGGCCAAACAAGCGCTAACTACAGAATAAAGACATTTTAAAAAGACTATTTTCCATGGGGTAGCCTGGATTGACAGTAATGGGTATTTTCAGAAAACAGCTTATTCAAACCACTTACACATGTTTAGGTTTGGAAATCAGCTACGGAGCCTGCACATTGTGAAATACAATGGATGTTTGTACCAACTGTAATTGTCTATTTATTTGCATGCCACTGAGTATCATCCAGCCAGCAGTGCAAGGCTGGGAACACAATAATACAATGTCAAAACCAAGTCAAACTATGTCAGCAAAAATGACACAGTGCAAACCAAAAATAAATTGAACATGAAGTCTTAAACCAGCAGGGAGGGTGAGATTGGAGAGCTCATAAAATCAAGAAACTTTTGGGATACTTCTAATTACTATGAGAAATTGCATGTTAAGAACATGTTTTCTCATCCATGCTTGAGCCCATTCTCAGCAGATGTGTAAGGTAAGCATCCAAGGTAGTCAATGCAAACACAAACTGTCTGCCTGCTCCTGTTTTGGTCATGTCAGGTCAATGCCATCTAGGAAAAGACCAATGCCTCCAGCAGATTATTTAGTAGCTTCCTCAGAGATTTCAAATCTAGGGCTGATCCTGCTTGTACACTGCCGGGCTCAGAGAAAGAGGAGCAAATAACTCAGCAGTAGATCTGACATTCAACCTGCTATGCTCCTGCTCATCCACCTTTGCTGGATGCCTATGATGTTGCTCCTGTGATGTTACTCCTTATGCAGGAACCACTTTAACTGACAAGTCTCTCTCTCTCTCTCCACAGCTACTGAAGTTGGAGTTAGTGTTTTCTTCCAAGCTGTGCTGCAGACAGGCTAGGGCACCTTCCCTTTAAAATAAATACACCTGTCACTGCCTCTGTCTTGCAGGGTGAGCAGGAAATTTCTTGTATTTGGTTTCAGACCTTGGGGCAATATTTCTCCAAACATCTGAACTTTAGATGTTTTTGTTATTTTACTTTTTTTTTGTCTCTGGGAAAAAGGGACATGAAAAGACATTCTTTGAATGCTGGAAAAAATATTTTCACAACCTTTTGAAAAGGTACAGCTGTGAAGCTTGAGGTAAGAAATAAAATTCTTCCAGAAAACAAAGTATGTTTTTCAATTCAGTTAAAAATACCAATGAATAGTCTTTCCTTTTTGTACAAGAGCCTGCCTCTTTTACTGATTTCCCTTACAAAACATCTAATTGACAATACATTTTTCACACAGACATGGTTTGCTAATTGTGATGGTAAGTGATTCAGTTAACTGTATTTACTCATGGATCTTTAAAGAATACTTTTCTTGTAATCAATGTATTCATCAACTGTTGCTATATTTCTTAAATATTTTGTTGCACTGTGTCGTGGTTTTGCGAGGT
>VZTU01006468.1:0-13498 GCA_013400835.1 Zapornia atra
TATAAACAGTTATATTACACTGGTTTAAGTATGTCACATAAATAGAAATTGTATTCCATGCTGTGAAACTCTTGAAGTAATTCTGTTTTGTCTTTCCTGCCACCTTCACAAATTTCTTAAATGTTTGTGCTCTTTCCTAGCACCCAAGAGACAACTTCACTTCCATTTTTTACAAATCACACAGCCATGAGACTTTGAGTTAAAAATACAGAGGAGTGAGTGTTTCCTTTGTGCACAGTAGAGAGGCAACATGTTATTATTACAGTAAATCAGTGAGATTATGCTGAGGCCATCATTTTGGCCAGATACCATTTCTTTGACATGAGTCCTTAAGAGGTTTCCTAACAACCAGTAACCTTTTTTAAAAAAAAAATAAAATTAAATTAAAGGGAGCCTCTAGAGTCATGGACAGTCTCCCATAGTTGTGCTACTGCAACAGAAGAAAAGACTAAGAATCACTGCGTTATTTCATAGAAGTGTTTCCCTTATTCAATTTGTAGTTATTTTTCCTTATCTTCTTCAGAAAATTTGATTAAGCAGGGCAGAAACACTGTTTTTAAATTCATTCTTCATACACAAGCTGCTTGATTTCACCGTTTATGAGCAGGTCATTTAAAAATCATTGTTAAATCTGATTGGTTTTGATTTAGGAGTTATTCTCAGAAGCAAAATATGAAATCAAAGAGCTGTGGTTTCAGTACTGTGCCAGCACACACATTCCACATATACACCCTTTCTGCAACTTCCAGCCTTTTTACCTATGAGGGATGGAAAGCATCTATGTAATTTGCACATCTGTGAACTGAAATTTGCATGCATAGCATTTAAGAAATTCCTTGGAGATTGAAAAGCAGACATCCCAATAAAGGCAGACAAAGTGGTAATAAGAATACATGTTACAACAGCAAACACAGGCAACCAATCGTTTACAACATAAGCAAAAACATTACTGACAAAGAAAGCAAGCAGCCTTTCTGAAAAAATAAAATAAGGCTTTGCATCTGAAGAATATTTTACATTTGCATAGCACTTTTCCAGTTCAGTGCTTTACAAGCATTAATTAGCTACAGCCATGTCTAAACTAGAATACAGCTTATAAATATACACTGCTCTGGGAAAAAAAAATAAAAAGAAAAGTTTCTCATCTGACACAGGCTATACTAGCCTTGCTTTTACTGGGAAGGCTTAGCACACGGAATGCTGGAGAGTTGCAATCTCTACCTCTATCTCTTATCAAAACCATCCAGGGCAATGCATTCTCCTGGACAGCTGTCATGATAGTAGTTCCACATCTGTGACTGCCATCCATATCACAGTAGCATCAAGCCTTGGTTTATCCACTCCTTTCTCTCCCTCTTTCCCCTCTTCCTCCCAACAGAAATAAGTTAGACTGGCAAGAGAGCAGGTGTGCTGTTATAGCTGCACGTAAACTAGGGGATTCAGTGAGCACAGAGCGCTCACACCCCAGATTAACATGGTGATGTCAGCCATGCCTTGTGCTGTAGACATGATCTCAGCTACAAACCGCTCCTCTGGTGCATTGATTTGTGCTACTGGAGCCATGTTTAATTGAGACCCAGAGGGGACTGTTTTCTAATCACTTGATGATGTAGCCCCAATCCTGCAAACACCTCCATACATGCCCAATTTTAAGAAGATGAGTAGCATGACTCAAATGCTAAAACTTATGCTTGTCTGTATCTGTAAATTTCATGCACCCACAATGAAGAACATGAATTGTTGACTTGAACAGTGAGACCTGGATTGCAGCTCTTGATTTTAGTGAGATACCTATGGAATACCTTCGGCACTAACTGAAAATATGTTAGCAGTTAAAGATTATTAGTAGGTTTAAAGAACATTCTGTTTACCTGGTGGTATCCTGTAACATTTCACTGTGTTGATTTAGGAGAAGCTGAAACTTGAAAATCAGGAGCAAATATATAGGCCAAAGAGACAAACTTCAGTTTCTTCCTGCTTTGCCTCTCGTTGTCCCCAGCCTCTCCTGGATGAACAAGTGCTCCAGCCATATTCACTGTTAACTGGTGAAACAACTTGATATTCAGTGTTAGAGCTCACAGGTGAAGGGTAGCTTTGCACAGATGTAGCTGCAATGTTCTTGCTCCATATGGACATGCCTTTACAACAAGGTAAAGCACTAGAAGTGAACCTCTCTGCTCCTGTTTCAATGACTAACATCAAAGGGAAAAACTTTGTTTACAAAGATGAGGTCCCTACACTATACGAACAGCCAACTGAGGTCTTAATGCAGAAAGAATAGTGTTAGATAGCATCCCCATACAGCAAAGGGGTGTTAGAAGGTGTGCAGGAGTTTAAAAAACCTTACAAAGCTTGGCATGTTATCTATGCAGGCTCACACAGGTACAGCAAGTATAGGTAGCTCCTACTCCCTACAGACCAAAGCCACAGAAGAAGGATGTGCATCACGGACCAATGCCTCGGTTAAAGTGGCAGACACATCTGATTAAACCCTATTATGGGTTTTCAGGTGTACTTTAGAAGAGAACACAGGATAACACTGTCCAATTTTACCACTCTCTAAATTTTCTCAGAAACATAAACATTAGAAGTTAGGAGCTGGCTATTATTTACACATTTGTAACAGGTAGTTCAGATATAATGCTGACCTCATCCAATAGCCTATGATGGCTTATCCCATACATTTTATTATTATTATTATTTTTTGTGTGGAGTAGGGCTTGCAGATGTGTTTTGAAATGCTTAAAATGGGTAGAGATCAGAATCATCATAACATAGCCTATGGCCCTTGTGCCAGGGCTCTCTGACAGCAATTTTCACTGTGGAAGAGAGAAAACAGCTCTGACATGCGTAACAACCATTCCAGCTCCCACCCTCCACACACACTGCTGCTAGATGTCACTCATATTTGCAGTGCTGAACCTGTGCTTTTGCACGTATGCTTCAATGGTAGCAGTTCCTTGCCAAATCACATCCTTTGTGGTTATGTAGCCGATTATATATACAAGTCCTGGTCATAGATTTAAGCACCCAAGCAACTAGATTTTTTTTTGAGTAAGGCCTTCAAGCCATCACAGAGTCTTTCCGAGTCATAATCATTCAGGGATTGACTGTCTTCCCCATAATGCTACATCTTCTAGCACAAGAGAGCTAGGCCTAAACAGTAAAACTATCCATACATATTAAAATCAGTGGGAGTTAATTATCTAAGCAACTTTGTGGTTTTGGACTGAGGCAATGTTATGTCAAAAGGCTCTATACCTTTTTATTAGATAGGTATATTTCCTTTTCACTGCTTCAGGAATTAGGATACTAGCAGCCAGTGGGATGGGGAAGAAACCAATGGAATACATACCTTTTACCCTCTACAGTTTAGGTGTCTGGGCCTTAGGGAATTTTCTTGGTGAAATAATAATTAACAAATTAGCGAGAAAAAAATAGATACTTGACCAAGAGCCACAGAAGAGTTTCACAGGAGCAATCGTTTACACGGAAGCAAGTCTCCTCCATTGTGAGGAATTACACCCCAGTTCAATTCAGAAGACGTGTTGACATATGCATCTCTGCTATGTAAACTGTCTCATGCTGCTGCTTCTTTTTGGTGTGTCAGATGCAAGCATGCATCCCACATGGCCTTCCGCCCTTTGAAAATCTTCCTGATATTAGCTGGCCTGGAATGCTACCTCTGGCATCTCTGTCAGAAACATTCAGGCATGTAAAATCCTCTTAAACCATTCATTAGAGACCTACATCCCTTATTGGAATTAATACCAAATCTGTGAAAGAGCAAATGTGGCTTAGATTTCTGAAGGACTCAGATAGTTTTGATTGCATTATTATATTATTGTATTATAGACAGAAACACCACAAAATAAAATATAAACTATTCTGCCCCATCTGGACAATAAGCTCAATAAAGTTGGGGTTTTGTTGTCGGGTTTTTTTTATTAGTAGTAGTATTTTATTTCTGTGCCTTAAATTAGTTCTGTTTCAATTGCTTTCTTCTGAGGTTAAAGCCAGGTTTATTCTTAAGTTAATGTTCTCTGCAATAAATCTGCTTTCCAGCAGAAAATCTTCTGGATATGAATTACTGAACAGTCTCAAGAGGGGGTTTTTTATCTTCTAAAGGAGACAAAACACTTGTGATTCACTGTCCCAGAGATCAACCTTTCCTAACACATTTGCAGTTGTTCGTTTGTGTAAGAAGGCCTTGATCAGATCCAACTCCCAGTGGCTTCCATGCAAAAGCTTTAAAAAAGCACACAGAAATGTGAATTTAATAATTTCCAGGTATTACATCATATGCAGATTCCTACTCTGCTGATTTTTTTAAAATAAGAAATGGAGTGAGAGAAAGGTTTAGAAGCTGCTTCAGCCTAGCATTTTCATATGTTGTGTATTAAAAGATTTCTTATTCTCTGTGATGCCCCAATTTCCTTCAAAAGTAATTCATGAACTGGCAGTGTGCCAGCCTAAGATTATGAAATAGCAGCTTTCTGCCACTGTGGAATTATCTGCAATACGTTCCATATTCCCCTAGATGAGATGAGATGGGTTGGGGTGTGTTGGGGAGGGAGGTATGTGTAAACATTTGTTTCTATCCTTCATGCAAGTAGACTGCAGGGATGGAGTTGTTCTGCCATTTAGGTAGGGTCTGAGTATTTTCCATGCATGGCTCTGATCTAGCAAGGGGAGAGGGCTTGCATCTTAATGTGTGTCTGGCCCACATGTGAGCTGACATCTGGAGAAGATCTCTCTGTGCAGGAAGACGAGAACAGGCATGCTAGAAGCGTCCATCAGGAAAACAATATCAAGGATTTTGGTGTAAATTTGAAAAGTGATAGGTTTAGTGGGTGCACGTACTGACAGGATCTTGGGGACTGGCATAAAAGGACATAAGAACTCTGTCTGTAATGACTGGAGTAGTGCACACCTCCAGGGGAGCTTTTGTTTCAGATGTTTGTCTCTGAAAGATGTTCTCGTTCAGCAGAGGAGAGCACACTCAGAGGCTTGTTTCTTTTGAAAATCCTTTTCAGTAGCAAAGATCAGTTCTAAACACTGTACAGTCTACTTAAATTACCTAAAAATAAGTTCATTTTTACAACAACAACAAAAAAAAAAAGGACTTGAAATTAAATAATGAACCAGCTCAGCTGAGCAAGAGTCTTATGAAATACAGCTACAAGGAAAATAAAATATTACCTCTGGATATATTTGTATTTGAGGAATCAAACATGGCCATAAGCATGTCAACAGTTTAATTTCAGTGAGGATGCATCACTGTTAAAAAGAAATTTTAATTACAGTATTCAAAAAAAAAAGTATACATAAGGCATGGAGACTCCTTATCTGAGAGACTATCTGGTGGATAAATGGTCCTTGTCCTTCTTAAAGCTTATGTTATTAAAATTTGGGTAGGAAGGAAAGGTGGTATTTTCCAGTTTGTGCTTTGAAAACATCTATTCGCCTACTGTGTGAAGCAAGACCTTGTGAGAGTCCTAACTAAACATAAACCTCAGAAAACCAAAAAACATGAAATGAATGGGACATTATCACTGCAGACCTAAAGGCATACAATTAATATTCTCGTTATTAATCACATAGTGGAGTTCAAAGCATATCATCATTAACGGAGGTTTAAAGTCAGGGGAACTATTTTGAGAATATTTTCATAGATTCTTCCATATTCCGTTGGTGTCTGTGTGTTTAAGTCTTCAGATCATTGAAAATAATACTGTAATTGATGATCTACAAATCCTATTTTCATCTTTTCACATTTAGTGCTGCAAGGACTGTCATTGCTTCTCCTTGGATGTAGGCAGCATAAGAATAAGCAGCTTTTTTTTTTCAGAAGATGGGAGTAAGTTTTAGTACATTATGCAAATTTAGCATATGTCTTTTGAAAGAAAAAAATTGCTATATAGAAAAAGTTTGATTAAAGTTATTTAGAAGCCTATATTAGTTTGTATAATGAAAGCATTTTTGTCATATTTTTAAATAAGGAAAACTATTTTCTTTTTTTTTTCTCTTCAACTCCTGAATCCTTCCAATAACAGAAGTTTCTTTGGTATACCTGGTGTATTTCCAATGTGCCTTTTGCACTGGATGTGGTTTGAGCTAGCACTCCTGGAAGTGTGTTCAGAACAGTTTTAGGCTTTGTGGTAAATCCTCTACACCAATTATTTGGGATGCTGGTATGGCAGCTTGGGGCACGATAGTTAATCTAAACTGCTCCGCTTGACTTAAGTGATGCAACAGTCAGAGCTGCTTCTAAGTCAGGCACTTATACCAAGGAATATAGCCAGCATGCTGCGAAAACTCTTTTTAAAAGTAATTATGTGATATGTTTCATAAGAGGACTAAAAAAAAAAGAAGGAAAGTGGAGTATTAGATAGATAATTTAACCCTGTCTGCTGTTTCCGTGATTACTGTGTAAATCTGCGGGAGATGAGAATTTAGTTCATGTCTTTTAACACGTTTTAATCAGAATTACAAAGTGAAGAAAAAGGATTTGCAGGGAAGCCAGAGAAGAGACACAAGAAGAGGAGCAATTGCCATGTTACATCCAATCTTTAACAGAAAAGCTACTCTACTAGATCACACCAAATATTTGCTGGCGTCATATCCTGTCTCTGATAGCAGATGCTTAGGGAAGAGTATAAAAGCGAAGCAAATATGAGGTAGTCTTTTTACTCCCAGCATCACATAATCAGTGGTTTGAGGACTTTCAGAGCTGCAAGCATATTCAGAACCATTATATTTAATAGTCATTGCAACAGAGAGAAGGATGTTCTTTCCTATACCTCGATACTCACATTATTTGCTTCAGCCTCTTTATTGCAGCCTACTCAAGCACCTAACTGACACACATTTACACCATTACAGAAAGAGTGGGAACACGTAAGGGAGGAAAGTGTTGGAGAAAGTGGTAAATGCAGTCACAGGACATCATTTCAGTACCTGAAGAAAGCAAGGAGAGAAAGAGGTTTGAGGCTGGATGAAGAATGTGCTGACTGGAACAGTCATGTGCAGACAAAGAACTCGGCTCGCCATGGAGGGAGTTGCTCCCTGCCTTGAGATATAGGCTTACGAGTCCTTGGGGCTTGTAGAACTTAAAAAGTAGTTCTGTACCTGCAATTTGAATTAAAATCTGCTTACAGGGGGACAAGCTGCCTGTTTTGTTTACTGCTATATTAAAGTGTAGGAAAATCCTTACATGGAAATCCTCTACAGAGGTCTCAGGAGCTGAGATGATGCTACATCTGGACCCAATCTGCAAGCCAAAAGTAACCTGTGATGTTTGGTATACTTAGGGCTACAACAGTAGCTGTAGGGGGATAAAGGGGAAAGGAAAAGAAAAATAAGTTTGGGAAGCAGATGGATTGAGGCAATAAGGCCCCAAGAACCCAGTGATTTTTGTTAACCTCTATCATCTGCCATATGCTCCATGGGTTTGCCTAATCTCTTTTTTAACTCATTCATACTTTTGTTCTCTCTGATATTTGCAGTCAGAAGGCAGTTCTGTCATTTACTTACAATTTTTTTATGTGCATTTAACTTTGTTGTCTAATTACTTCTTTCAGTGAACCTTTGAACTTACACTGCAAGAAATAGCTGTTTCCTATTTATTTTCATCATGATATAGATTACTATAGACCTGTCTTCTAATAACCAGATACTCAATTTTCAGATTCAAGTCTTATCTCTCTACTCAATTTCTCCTCATACATTACACTACCCTGTATATTAAACCTGTCTTGCTGCCATTTGCTGCCCCCAAATCCTTTATCAGATGAGGTATCCGGAGTATTCAAAATGTAAGTTCAGAATGAATGTTTACAGTGGCATAATGAGTTTTTCCTACTTAACTCCATATTCCTTTCTCATTAATTGTTAACTCTTTTTTTGTTTGGTTGGGTTTAGTCCTTCCTGTATACAACAGTGACCTAAGGCTTTGAGTGCTGCCCCAAATAAATTACGGTTCTGAGACAAGACAGTTAATTTAAAGGTTTGGTTAGATTTTTCTACATAGTATATTACTCCATACTCATCAACATGACTTTCACCTGCCAGTTTATCATCAGCCACCAGTCTTTTGAGTTCCTTTTGCAAATCTCAAATAAGTTGAGCAGCAAAATCCACAACCTCTCTGAAGATGTGACTACCTGGTTTCCTGCCTTCTAACCAATTATAATCCCAGCATTGACTATAGGAACATTGTCTTGTCTTCATATACCTGGCCACACTCAAAGCAGTGTGCTGGTTTTGGCTGGGACAGAGTTAATATTCTCCGTAGTAGCTGATATGGGGCTGTGCTTTGGTTTTGTGCTGAAAACAGTGTTGATTGATAGCACAGGGATGTTTTTGTTACAGCTGATCAGTGCTCAGGCAGCATCAAGGCCTTTTCTGCTTCTCACCCTACCCCACCAGTGAGTAGGCTGGTGGTGCACAAGAACTTGGGAGGAGACACAGGACAGCCAACCCCAGGCTGCCCAAAGGGATATTCCATATCATATGAATATGGACAACATATAAAGCTGTGGGAAGAAGAAAGAGGGGGCAAGTTTGGAGTTATGGCATTTTACAGTTATGTGTGATGGAGCCCTGCTTTCCTGGAGATGGCTGAACACCTGCCTGCCCATGGGAAGCACTAAATTGATTCCTTGTTTTGCTTTGCTTGCCTGGGCAGCTTTTGCTTTACCTCTTGAACTGACTTTATCTCAGCCCACAAGTTTTCTCACTTTTATTCTTCTGATTCTCTCCCCCATCCCACTGCGGGGGGAGTGAGCAAGTGGCTGTATCATGCTTAGTTGCCAGCTGGGGCTAAAGTATGACAAGCACATATAAATATTTATGATGATTTAAAAGAAGGGATCCAGGGTACCAGAAGCAGCCTATGCACAGTGATCTAGAGCAAAGAATAGGCAATTTATCCCATTCCTATGGTAGCTTTTGCTGTCTCCATTGAGCTGCTCACTGCTGCAGTCAGAACGAAATTACACAATGTGGCTGAGACAGTCCAGATGCTCAGGGCTGCTCAGACGGCATGTCTTCCTCCCACATCTCTCTGCCCACACTCCTGACCACATCATCCCGTTTCTCTCCTCACATGCCAGTCCTGCCAATTGTCTGACACTTCAATAAGCCAATTTAACTAGTTTCCCCAACAGAAAGCTGTTTATTCGCTTTCCTGTGTCAAGTCAGGTTTCCATCCATTTAAAAGAGTTGAATGGTGGGAGCACAAAGCCTGTTGACAACCAGACCTGGCACAAGGAAAGGGTCAGAAGTCTGTGGCCGGTGGGAGAGGAGTAAGACCTCCTCATTTTTAAGGACATCAGTCTTTAGATTTGATGAAATCTTTTCTTATAAACCCACTCTTAGGATAGGTTTCATTGAGCTGCCAAGTTGCCCTACCACACAGCCAAAGGAGGAGGTCTTGCTCCCTCCCCCTGTTTCCAAGTGCTCCTTTCACTTTTCTTCCTCTCTTTTGTTCCCTTAGCCCTGCTTATAGTTCAACTCCTCCCCTGCATCAAGTCTGGAAATCACACTGTCTGACTAATCTTGTCTGATTCCAAGGTAAGCCAATTCACCTCACCAATTGGCCCAAAACAGAAGTAAGACACTTCTGTTGCTGGATTGGAATCTGAAAATGTTATGTCAGTTTACCAGGAGATCAGGTGAGATCCCATAGACTGTGGAAGATGGGCACTGGAACAAAGTGGTGGGTAAGAGGTAAGAAAGGGAAGGAGAAAGCAGTAGCACACCCGCTCCTTGCTGCATGTAAGAAGCTAAATCGAAACCATACCCATAGGAGAATATGGTTAAAGCTGGGTTTTAAAACACTGCTATGCATAAGTATTTTTTTGCCAAAGAGGTGTGTACAATGAGTGATCTGCTTTCAAAGATGACAAATGAAACATTTTAGTTTATTAACCTTAAGATCAAGCACCTGAGATTTGCACCCAGATTTATTGTTCAGTAAGCTTACCCAGGTGGCTGGTGATACTCCAGTGTTTATAATTCCCTTTACTTCTCCTTTAAATATCAGACTGAATTGTTGACATGTCTTTCTGACAAACTCAAGTTCAGTACGTATACGTTTTATGAAGTGACTTCAAAAAACAAGTCCTTCAAACTCAGTAACTATCTGCCATTCATCCATTACTTCTCCTAGGGGGAAGATCCTGTGTAAAACAATTTGGATGAGCTTATCAACTCACGGGTGAAGAATGAGATGTTACCAGCTATTCACCTTTTTACATTTTTGCATGAAGAAAGCATGATTAGAAGGTGATCGTGTTCAAGACTTGAGCAGTGGTTGCTTTTTTATGTCCACATGGCATGCTGGGAAGCGCCAGGGCCCTGGTCTGGAATGTTGGCCCAATATTCCTGGAAGATCAGAGCTGGAGTTTAAAGCAAACTAAGGACATGTATGTACAGATACAGATAGTTTGAGGCACTTTGGAAGTTTAAGGGCAAGTTAACTGAACTGTTGTGTCAACACTGCCTACAAAATTAACCTGTACCTCTGAAATGTTTTGCTACTAATCTAGTCAGAGACTGGTTTATGTGCTAAGGGATGGAAATTTATGTCACTTCTGTTACTAGGAGAAATATCCATGTATTTTTATGGGGGTTTGTATGTATTTGTATAAATTCAGTAAGACTTTTTGCCCTCTATGATACTTTTGTTTGGGCTCTACAAATTCATCACATACCAAGTGGAACAGCATGCATTCGCTTCTTTATGGTGTACTGTCTTTTGGTCTTTTTTTTAGAAAAGAGCAACATTCCTTGCTCCTAGGATTCTGTCCTTTATTACTACACAAGACTTTATCATACACCCACTTATTTTCTTCCTGTTCTTGGTTAGCCTAATTGTGAAAAGAGCATATACCGCAAGTCGCCTTTTCTCCCTCAGCTGTGGGGAAAATTCCTGCTTACTAAGCCGGAGTCTTCAGTTCTTTGCATAGGTACAGGAATGTAAGGAGCATTTTGATTTGCTTGCGTAGAGGGACCCAGTTCCCACATTACATACTTCTGGTTGAAAATTATTTTGCATGTGCTAGTAGAAGAGGAACAATTTACATGGAATTTCAATATTTGGGGAAAAAAAATGAGATGACTACTCAGAAGTAATAAAACCAGATACAAATATTAAGTCCCATTTATTTTCATAATATGAAGAGTGAATATCATTCTGTAGATAAAGCTACTTCATTTTACCTCAGCCAATAACAAGTTGTTTGAATATTAATTATTCTCTAGAAAATTCTCCACTGATTTGTTTTTTATGCCAAATATGCTTGAACAACTCATAGGGACTGAAAAATTTTCCCAGTCCTTTAAATATGGGCAACACCCTCTTTGGAATGAGTGACCTGATCCATAGCAAAAGGAAAGGCTTCTGTGGACTTAACGTATTTGGGCTTATGTTCATAATGCCAAAATCAGACTGCTTAAAATCTCTCCTGGCAACTGGGTAAGAACTCTTAAAGTTTTTTCATTTCAGCTTCCCTATTTTTGTGTTATTTGGATGATTACACAAACGAGGCTTTTTAGAAGGCTACGGTCCCTCTCTTTGTAGTTACAGCTCAGAGATTTTAGAGGCGTGGGACTGAGCTGAAAATATGTGGGGTATTCCCAGAGCTGCCAGTAATAGGTAACCCATGGAACGGGCCTTGCTTTGTTTTCTTCAGGCTGCTGTGACTGTCTTGACTAAAGGAGGAAAGGTGAATTTTAGAAAAAGCAGAAGTCTTTCTTTTTTTAGTCAAATCCTTGCTCTGGTAGGGTCCTATTTAATTTTCTAACCCTGGTTGATAAAACAGTTCCCCATTGTGCTGCACTTTTGGGTGGCCACATAAAGAATTTGCCCTTTAATGTGTGAGAAATGAGGAAAAAAAAGAATGTGTGGAGTAAAAAAAGAGAAGTGATTTACATCTACCATTTTCCTGTATTTCATCTAATATTACCTATATATCTAATATTTAACAGTAAAATAACTGCAGAAAGTAGAGGACTGTGGCTTTGATGGGGTCTTCCCACCTGCCCTGGGACCTCTACACACCAGCATCAGCTTTTGGGGTGCAACGGGTCTGCTCTTCCTCCCAGCTGGACGAGGGGCGTGTGTGTGGGGGTGTTGGTGGTTTGTTTGTTGGTTTTGTGGTTGTTATTTTTTTTGGTAAAAAAACAAATTCTGAAGCTTTACCCCAAATGTCTCCTTCCCAGGGGGTTCCAGCCAACAGGAACTGTAAGTGTGCGTTCATTTCCCTTCTGGCAAAGCTAGCTTAATAGAATAATAATAATAATAATAATTTTTAAAAGACCCCAAAAACCCAACAAAAACCAAAACACAAACACCACCAAAGCAGAAAAACCCTGCTGCAACACCGCAGCACGAACTGAGCCTTTCGTGCTGCCGCCTCCCTTGCTCTCTGCACGGCCACGGCTAAGGGGTTTTGGGGGTGTGTGGGGGGATGGGGGGGGGGCTTTAGTCTGCGCAGGCTCTCATGCAAATATCGCCTTCACTCAAAAATCCAGGGAGGGCAGCGGGGCCATAGCGATCTTACTTTTTTCCCCTTCAGCCTCCCATTACTTGTCCAACACCTTGTAAAGACGCACTGAGGAGGCAGGTTATTATGTACTGAGAACTGGTGTGGCAACTGTTGCTTGCCCTTCATTAACGCTGGTGTTTAGCTTAAACGACTTGACCTGAAGTGGCTGGAGCCTCCCGGGGGAAAGTTTCCAGTCTTTTTGTTGTATGTTTTAACAGAGTTCCCCACCGGAGCAAAACCCCTTCTCTTTCCCATTTGCTGGCTCCTGCCCCGAGGGTGATGAGGCTGAAAGTTTAGCGAGTTCTGTGCATAACTTCACATCACAAGAGCAAGTGCGTGGTTCTCTTCCCCCCCTGAACACCTCCCCCCTCCGCCCCTTTCTTTTTCCTGCTCCTAAACGCCTCCTTCAAGTTTGCAGCTGGGCAGGACTCCAAAGGTGCAGCAGCAGCAGCAACAAGCCGGAGTTCAAAGTTAGCAGTAAATTGCACAACTTCCAGCTCATCGCTACGCTCGGTGACTATTAACAAGCTGGAAGGCACTCAGGGAAAAAAATAGGGGAGAAGGGAACACCCTCGAATTGTTTGGGGATCGCTGATGTTGTTATGCTTCTGCCGCTGGGATCATGGCTCCCTTTGGAAGGAATTTATTAAAAACCCGGCATAAAAACAGGTAAAGTGCGTGGGTACGTGGAGGAAAAGGGAGAGCTGTACGGTACGGGTGGCTTTTATATTTTAAGTTCTGGGGGGGGAGAGGATGCCTTGCTCCGGACCCACGCCGCTCCCGGGAGCTGTAACTTCGGGGCTCACCTGCGAGTGGGAGCGGGACCGGAGGAGACGGGTCGGCGTGTGTAGAGAGAAGGGGTGCTTTCCACACACCCCACGCTTCATTCCCCCCCCCCCCCCCCCCCCCCCCCCCCCCTCTGTCCCCCCCCCCTCCTCCCCTCC
>VZTU01006468.1:13509-43456 GCA_013400835.1 Zapornia atra
CTGGACTTGTCTCCCCTCTTCGCTCTGGCTCCTTTGATTCCTGGACAGTATTTTCAGGGAGGGGAAGATAGCTCTTCCTGGCTCTGAACCTTCCCCGTCTAAAACAAGGGGAACATTGGAAAGCCCCCCGCCCCGTTCCCAAGGTGAGGCTCGGCCGGGGCTAAGGGGAAGGAAAGGGAAGGGATGGCGGCCCCGGTGTGCGGGGCAAGTGCCGACCGCCGGGGTGGGGGGCCCGAAGCCCCGCACCCGCCGTGGTGGTGGGGAGAGTAAAAAAAACTCCCAAGTTTCTCACGGGAGGGCTGTGGCGGGCTGGGCTCCGGTCCCCTCCGCTGTCTGCTTTCCCCCCGTTTTCCTGGGGGGAAGAGACACAGCCTGCAACCCCTTTAGGATTAACCCCGTCCCTTAACTTGTTCGCTGGCTGTAAGGTAGGAGAGCATCGATCTTTCAGCATGGGGGGCGGGGGGGTGTGTGTGTGTGGGGGTGCTGTTTTTTTGTTTGGGTTTGTTTGGTTTTAAATTAGCCTTTAGTCTGAGCTGAACTTGTCTGCCTATGTGTTTTCGTCTGGAAAAATGTTCAGGGTGACAGCTGCGGTCTTGGCTTCTGCAAAGTTTCTTTGCGGGGACTTTGCCCCTCGCCGTGTACGTGCTTCCACACGCCACGCTCGCCGGCCCAAGAGTGAGAAAAAAGAGTTATGTCATCATTTTAAGTGCTAAGGTGGCATTAGGGTTTTGGTGGGGTTTTTTTTAAGATTAAATGTGTTTGGAATGGAGTAAATATTGCTTGGAACCTATGGGATTACAGTGGCCGTCTCACCAAGGTAGAACAGAAACAAGTCACTATAATTTTGGCTCGGTGAGAAACTCAAAAATCCCTTCCCTTGTCTTTCCTGCTTTGACTGGTGCTCTCCACTGAAATTTAGATTATACTTAAGGGTACGGGAGGGAAAATCTTTTCTGAAGGGAATATAATTGAACCCTGAAAAGTCATTTAGAACGTCCTGATTTTTCTTCAGGTCTAACTTCTGGTTTTCCCATTCCGTACACTGAAAATTATAGGGGTATTGTATTTGTTGGGAAATTAGCATATTATATGGAACATAAAGACTGTAATAGTCAAGGTTTAAAAAATAGGATACTTTTTTTAGAATTATTAATGCTGTAGGTTACTGATTAAACAGTGTATTTGGCGAATGTGTCTAGAACAGAAAAACTTTGATGTAGTTCTCATGTGGCCATTTTATGTTAAGAAGATCTGGGAAGGTGGACATGAACTTCTACACGAAACTGCTTTTACCTAGAGCTGTAAATCTATTACTACTAAAATAGAAGTTTTGGTCCTGACATTAATTACCTGAATAACTGTGTTAAACAGTTCCACTCCATTCAACGAATGGAGAAACTATTTCTCTTTCAGATGTTTAAAATATCTTCATACTAATTGCATCAATCTCACTGTGCTTGCTGATGTCACATTTTATTCCTCAGGAAAAGAAGAGTCATAATCCAAAGCGTTAAATAGCCAATAAAAATTAAAATACTAAAGGAATCATTGCTATGAACATCTAGCACTTTCTTCTCATTTCACCCTCTCTCAACCCCCAAGAAATTAATGCCTTTATGGCAGAGAAGTGTTGTGGCATAAAAAGGGTCTAAAAGTCTTGTGACTACAGTAGGGGTGTGTGTGATTAAGAACAAAGCAAACTACATAATTCTTAGGACTTATTATCTATTCACGTATTTAAATTTGTGTATATTAGCTCTTGATACTGAATTTTGAGAATTACACTTTGCTTATGCAGTTAGTAGAAAACCCCTTTTTTAATATATTTGTATCTTTGTTAACTCATTTGAAACCTTGAAAAGTAAGTCAAATGAGCTTAAAATACTTGACTGTGTTTAGAGCAGTAGTTGGGGAGCTGGGGAACTTGTGGTTCATTACAGTGTCTTGGTTTGCCTACTTGTAAAGAGGGACCAAAAAGGGATGTAGATGTATATGTATATATTTAATCTGCTGCTTTGTTTATGATGTCTAATGTTTGTCCATCGTTTTGAGAAACAGGTTTTTTGCTTTTCTGCTGAGAGTTTTTAATGACCATTTGCTACATGCAAATATAACTCTTAAGAGCTATAAGATAAGCAAATGAGGAATAAAATCTATGTTTACAGGAGGAGGAGGAGGAGCAGGTAAAGCTAAGTCAAGGCAGCAAAGGCAGTTTGAAGAAGAGCCAGAAGGAAAATGAAGGCGTTACAGTCATTTGCTCAGATAACAAGATGACACCTCTGTAATTAGTGCTTGTCTTGCAGCATTGCCCAGAGGTCCCAGATCAGGGCCCTGTTTCATAGCAGACTCTTCACATCCAGATCATAAAACATCAGTCTCTACCCCTAAGACCTCAGAATTTAAACAAAGAGGTTACTCTAACTGTATCTGCGTGTGAGGTATTTGAGCAAGACATGAGGGATACTGGCTGGGATGCCACGAGTCTTTCATCTCCAGGAAGACAAAACCTGTGCTGAACAGGTTTCTGAAAGTATTTGAATTTGTATTTATTTATGTATGTATATATTATTTCAAATAGTATCTGAAAGATCTCCAGCTGTCATTACTCTCTTGGGCTGCTGAAATCTTGCTTCTGCAGACAGACAGAACAAGGCCTGGGAACCACTGGTTCATTGTAAGCCCCGATTTGATTTCCAAGAGGCAGCTGCTAGGAATGTGGCCCCAACACATTTTTCTTGGTCAGAAAGAGAAGGAATGGTACCTTGGTATCGTTTTCAAGAGTAATGAGGAGGTTTTATACTATTCTTTGCCTTCCCGGGTGGCAGCCAGAAATAATCGCAGTCCACAGAGCGTGAATGTGCTTGTCAGTGTGTCCACTGGAGAACAATACATCCAAAAGGTAGGAAGGCTGTGCCCCACCCGCCTGCAAATCCAAATATGCTCGGCAGGGACAGGCTGTACCCTCTAAGACAATAAAGGAAAAGGGACAGTTTCCTGTGCTACTAAGCCTCTGTGGCGTGAATATAAACTCCAGGGGATTTAATTTTATGAAGATCCCTTAAAGGTGCTGTTCTCTGAGAGCATGAGGAATGTTCAGCTGACGTCGTGCTTTGGAAGTGTGACGATGTGAGGAAATGCTCAGCTGAAGATGTAGTAAAAGAAAGGTCACGGAGTTCTTTGCAGTTAAGGCCTAGTATTGATCTAACACATTGCAGTGCTTAGAGACAAAACAGCTCCCTATCCAAATATGAGGAACAAATAGAGGCCAGAATACTCATAGTGTTTATGTACCAGGGTTTCACATTGTATAGAATTTCCTGAGTGCCGAGTAGAACAGGAATTTATGCCCCACTGATTTTCTGTAAGATTGGATTTCTCTGCTTTTGAGTGTTAGATTTGGTCACTTCTGAGAGTGGGTCTTTAAGTTAATTTAATATACTTCAGACATTACCCATCGTTTTAAGGACATCTCTGTCTATCATTGTCTTATTTGCCCAGTGATCTGATGCCGAGAAAGGTGACTCCATTGCTATTTCTCTTTCACTGACAGAAGTTCCTTGCGCTTTTCACATAAACCTTACCCAAATTTGTTGAAGCTCAACTGTTCTGTACGCGTTGTAGGCCATGGAAGTAGCAATCTGAAAGGGAGAGGGTACGGAGAATCTGTCTTCTTCACAGAGTTGTCCTTGATGCTGTAGGGCTTTCTGGTAGGCACAAATAACTTGAATTATATTTTTGCCAGTGCAATTCTTGCTGGTCCTAAGTTTACCAGAACCCTTTGTAAGCTCTGTTGACATACAGCGCATCTGAACCTATAGAACTGTTTGATGATGAAACAGCTGTGTTACAAATTTGTTACTATTTAAATGCATTCATTGCTTTTGCTTTTTCTTTATGATTTTTTTTTTCTACCTTTGCTGTCAATGTCTCAGTGCCATGGTGCTTAGCATAGTGTTTCTGTATTGGAGGCAAAGATCATCTCACCTCTGGTTCAGAGGTAGAAAGAAAGATCACACATATCCATTAATTTGTACGGATATAGAGGGAGTTCTTCCTGTCCTGACAGTCAGAGGCTCCTCCCCAGTGAGAGTAACATTCAATTATTCTCTCAGGTTTTATATTACAGCATAGGGTAATGAATTAGATTAGAGACTTCATCTATCTGATACTGACCTAGCATTACCATGTTCCCTCCCTTCCTCCCTCCCTCCAGTAGATTCTCATTGTATCTAGTTAGCACAGTGATTTGAGTATTACTCTGATCATCTTTACTGCTCTACGGTTGAGTACATGGCTGTATATTTTAAGCAGTAGTGAAGCAAAACTGAAAATACTCAGCATTTAGGTTTGAACTGGGAAAGCTCTTGGAGATCAGCTACTTATCTGAATGAACTGTGAGTGACCCACGCTGCAAGTCTCATGGGATCATGTGAGACGTCTAATACTTCTCTTGGATGAACATACCTGAAAAAAGTCTTTAGGAAGCTATAAAGGTGCTTTTTGATTCAAGACTACCAGGCAATTTGGTATGTATGTTGCGGGGGGCGGGAGGATAAAAGCTAGTTTAGAAGGAATGGTGCTCTGTGTGTTAATTTTTTAAATCTAAAAGATGGTGTTTGTTTTGTAATGGTGGGACACATTCTTCTTATTTAACTCTTGCTTGAGTGTGAGATGTATTAACAAACTAACAGTGAAGTTCCTTTTTGAACCAAAGTTCATGCACTATAATTTCTTTTCTGGTCT
Source organism: Zapornia atra (assembly GCA_013400835.1). Classification (NCBI taxonomy): domain Eukaryota; kingdom Metazoa; phylum Chordata; class Aves; order Gruiformes; family Rallidae; genus Zapornia; species Zapornia atra. Next base: position 18,253 of record VZTU01006468.1, read on the forward strand.
GGCTTGTCACCTATGTCTCAGGTCAAAATCATTGCATACATTTTCTAATAATCTTTGTACATATTTGTTCACTTCACTTTCAGGAAGAACTTTTTGTCTGGGAAAACACTAACCTTATTTCTAAAGAGTTAATTATCTACTATTCCGGGAGGGCAGACAGCAATTTCATTCCAAAGAAGTAAATAAAATGAGTAATAGATGTGTGTAATACTACACCATGTAAGGAAAGAGCATTATTTAGATTAAGTCGAAGCTCATCTGGAAGACTAATGTACAGTCAGGCTGAGAAGATGCATTTCAGACAAAGGAAACACATTTTTAGTAATACAGAGGAAAAATCTTTCTGGTCAGTAGTGATTTCCTGTTTTACTGATGAGAAAGCATTTTACATGCAGCAGAGAGATCTAAGTTTTCAGAGGTGGGTGTTTCTAAAAATTCTAGTAACTTCCATGACAGTCATTGATAATCACAGAGTAGTACCTCTTGATGTATCTGCAAAGGTATATACTTATGCTCAGAAACTGTTTTTTTGTTTGTGTTGTTTGTTTTATATAATAAATAATAACTTAAAATTATGGTGTTAAATGTTATTATTTGCAAGCACTAACATCACACATGCTATACAAGCCTTAATTAGTTTGTCCAACTATTCAGTATGTAGGTAAAACCTTATTAATGGTGACAGAAAGGATGATGCAAGATAAAGGTTTTGTTTAAGACCATGCAGTAAGTGAGGCCTAGAATCAAATGTTGAACATGTTGGTAGCCAGTGTGTGCATAGGTAACTGAGCTATTATTGTCACTCCTATTGTTTCTCTTATGATATTCTCAAGGTAGTAACCTCTCTAGAACTTGCCCCAAATAGGCACCAGAATGACCCATTAGTTGCTTTTTCCTGCATTAACCTATCCAGAAATGCACTTAAGGTGCACGTGTTGTAATAGTGATAACAATACTGACTTGTTTGTGTCCTCAGACAACTAATAAGCATACTGAGTTTTCCTTCTTGAGTGATAATATTTACAGGCCTCAGGAAAATGAGTAGGGCATGACTAGACAGTGTAAAATCTGTAGAAGTTTAGAATGTGAAAGTCGTTTAGAAGGAGAGGCATGATGAAAATCTGGGAGTTCCTTGATTCTAATTACTCCACAGTCCACTAGAGCTGACTGCCACATGGAGAAATGAGAATGCACTGCAGATTGTTTAGGTTTGATTTCACATGATTCACTGAGGACTTTTCAGTGGTCTAAAATTTTTCCTAATGTTAAAAATGGCTTGTCAAAGCAAGGGAAACAACCATAAAATTGCCATGTATGTCTTGAGGTGGGTTTGTGAGATGAATGTAAGGAAAGAAAGTTAACTTTTGAGACCAAAAAAAAACCCCACCAAAAACGAGGAAGATTTTTGGCAGTAATGATAATAAAGTTGTCATGCAGTGAAACCGAAGTCCTGGCATTGTCTTGAAGAATAAAAGACATTAAACTTGAAAGAAAATCTTCCAGTGTAAGTTTGGCACACCTCTCAAATGCATTTTGTTTAAATACGTGTTTCTTTTTCCTATTTCACTCTCACACCTGTCTGCCTGAGTACATGTTTGCATCTGCCAATTTGAACAATTTAATTTGTAGTTTAGATGGTTGCTGGACATACTTTTTTTTTTTTTGAGCCTTAGCATTAGAGTAAGCCTCACTACCAACTTAATTCCTATGTTGTAATCTTGGAGGTGATGTAAACATAAGTTTTCGTGGATTTGGGTTGGAGTTTATTTGTTGGGGTGTTTTTTTCACATTTTCTAGTCAGCTTCAGACTAATGGTAGAAGGAAAAATATATTTGTACAGAGGTAGGTACATGCTGTGAATGAAATGTATAAACATAATTTGTCTATTTTGAGGGTCAAACCTGTCAATCTGATTAATTGGCTTTCTTTATATCTGTTCACATTCATTAATGTAAAGAATACAGTTATGAATTTCCCATCATAATAGAAAACATAATCAGCTGTCTTGAAAAATAAGATATTTTGTCCTCCTTTTAGTAATACAAAACTAACAAGGCTGAAATTAACATGCAAAAGCATAACATTCCCTTGTTTGGGGAAAAATCAGGTTTATAAAAAGCCTAATAATTGATTAGACCAAGGTGGGGTTTTTTTGGTCAGATATAAATATGTTTACTTCTAAGGATGCACGACCTCCGTGGAGTAAGGTAGCTGAGTGAAGACTAATAATTTTTAAGGGAGTCTGCCCTTGGATCTTGAAGCTGCGTTTTGCTCTGTGTTAGTAGATTTCTTCACCCATGTGGAACACCTTTGCTTTCCCCAGCCTCTTCCAAATCCAAAAGGGTTGTTTCTACAAAGGGTAGTTTCCACAGTGGAAGCACTTTAAACAAAACTTTTCAGACCAACAGTTGGGGCTTTTTTTTTTTTTTATGACATAAAGTATGCCTCATTTGTTATAGGAAGTAATCAGATTCTGCTCACTAATCAAAGAGTGGCATAGTGGTATTTATAAATGCAGGATCATACACGGATTTTCAGTTTCTCTTGTTCCTGTTGGCCTCATTATTGGTAAGTTGCTGTTCTGCAACGTTGTTTCACTTGAACGTTACCTGTTGACAGACTTCCTCTGTCCTAATTGCTGAGGCACTAACATGCTTACTTAACTTGATTATCGCCTGTATCTCTTGGAGCTGCTTTGCTGTTAGTATCCTGTTTTATCAGAGCTCTCTACAAATCCAGTTTCCTAACAAAAATTTAGCATTGCTATTGACTTTACCACGTTTTCCCAGACCTCTGGTGCTCTAAGGTCTAGGTAGATAACTAATCCTGTTTGTTTACCCTTGAAGGCCACTACATGTGTTAGCCAAAGATCTGAGTTATTTTTGGAGCTGCAGTTATGAGTGGTCACAGTACTTACTTTTACTGACACTCATACTGTACACAAGATTCCAACAGACAGTAAAACATAAAAATTGAGCTTCATCTTACTGAACTTCAGCCATTGAAAATGTTGGTACCTAGTCATCTGGGTACTCCCTGTAGTTAATGGATACACCTAAATGATTCCAGAGGGCAATTCATTCAGCCTTAGACAAGCTTTCAGTATGGTATTAGTCTCCCTTTTGGAGGTGCCTATCTTATGCCACTGATTACAGAGGGAGGTCAGAAAATTATCTTTGACTGCACATTTACATTTTAAATAGCTTAAGGTAGATGACATGAGCCCCACCCCAATCACTTTCAAAGGGAAGGTCTTCATGGAGCATGCTCAGACTTTGTAGAGCCCCTAATTAACCAGCTTTTGTACCATTCATTTTAGAAATTAAAAAGGGAATAGTGAATGAAGAGGTGAATTACAGGTGGATAATGTATGATTAAGGGAGAACCATCCTAATAGCATGGATGTCTTCCCAGCCCCTGCCACAAAATTCCTACGTGATGTTGGGCAAGTCACAAAACCGCAGTTTACCAAAGTGGTTACTCACTGTGTGCTCCTCATTTGCTAATTCAGTGTCCTGTACTCTGTTTTGCACAAGGTCTGAGCAAAGGATATTTATGGATGTCTTGCTTTGGTCATCTCTGTAGACAGCAATGCAGTTAGCCAGAGTGTGAACTTAAATGACTGGATAGCTTTGGCCTAAATCTTTTTGAGCTTTGGTTTGTAAAAGGGAGTTCTCTGTGTTGTGGTTTAACCTGGCAGGCAACTAAAACAACCACACAACCGTTCACTCACTCATTGTCCCTCCAGTGAGATGGGTAAGAGAAGCAAAAAGAAAAAAGGTAAAACTCATAGGTCGAGATAAACACAGTTTAATAGAACAGAAAAGGAAGAAGAGAATGATGATAATTAGAATATAGGGGGAAAGTTATGCACAGCACAGGTGCTCAACACACAGAGTTGATGCTCAGCTAGTTCCTGGGTAGTGCCACTTTCAAGCCCACTCGCTGTATACTGCACATGATGTTATATGGCAAAGAAAATCCCTTTGGCTGGTTTGGATCAGCTGTTCTGTGTTGTTTCCCCAGCTGTCATTTCTCCAGCTTCTTGGGGCAAAGCGATGTTGGTGGACCAGTATGAGAAGCTGAGAAGTCCTTGACTGCTTAGCAATAACTAAAACATTACTGTTCTCATCCTAAATCCAAACCATGGCATTATATGAGCTTCTAGGAAGAAAATTAACTCTACTCCAGCTGAAACTAGGACACCCTACAAGAGTATGGTATTAAATTCAGTAATGTGTCAGCTTGTGAGGCAATTTAGTATCTGTTGATGAAAGGCATACAGCAAAAGATTAAATTAAAAAATGTGTCTACTATAAGGAGTAGTACCATACTTTGGAGAGAAGATACAAAGTGGGCACACATTGAACAAATATAAGTAATATAAGTAACAAGCAGTAGATTTATGAAGGAGATTTTGGTACCTAAATGTCATTTTAGGCAGAGAAGAGAAGCTCCAAGAACTTCCGATGCTGAAAAAATTATGATTAAATTCTGAGATGGTAACATTTTCGACTTGCAGCACTCCCCAGCCACCTGTAGTCCCACTGTGTATTACACTGGTCCTGAAAACCCTGCAGCTACATGCCTCCCTCACACCTTACCAAAACTAAGAAAAAGGCAGTCTTCCAGCTTTTTCCACCAGCAGATCACAGAATCGCAGAATCGTAGGGGTTGGAAGGGACCTCAAGAGATCATTGGGTCCAACCCCCCTGCCAAAGCAGATCATGTGCAACAGCACAAGAAGTGCAGCCAGATGTCCCGGTGGCCAGAACACCCCTGTGAGAGTCTCACACTTGAGTCCTCAACATGTATTTGTCAGGAAAAGTCCTGGTAAGTTATTCTAAACTGAAATTGGCTCAGCATTTGCTGTTTAAGCTGTTCCATTTTGCGCTCGCTCAAATGAGTTATAGTAACGCCTAGAGAAAGGCAGGGACTTGTGTTGAAGGGTTCAGTGGGAGACCAAGATCAGGCTTTTGGTTGCAGCTCTAACACCATGCTTTTTCATGCAGCTAACATCTGAATATAGTCTGACACTACCTAAGGCCTGTCCTTTTCATGTTTCTGACCACTTTAGGTCAGTTCTTCCTGAACTTGCTGGTGTCAGCAAATCCCATTGTTAGGAGTTAAACTCTTCTGTAGCACTTTTGGTGGAAGTTGAAGTATCCAAGAGGGGATTAGGAATTTCAGCAGTAGGGGAGCCAGCTGAAAGTTGTAATGCTCATTGTCAGCAACACCTCAGTACCTTCTGTGGCTCTGGCAAAACTGAGTGTTGTTTCTTGTACACACATTGAAGTGATGCAGGGGTCTGATGGGATAGAATGCACCCTGCTATGGATAAGCCAAATCAAATTAATTTTCATTGAATTAAGCAAGTAGCATGGAAAACTTTAAAAACAGTGCTTTAAAATTTTTGAGTACTCAACTGCAACTTCAGTGTATTTCTTTCTGCTAAAGCGTTTGTACATGGTAGGCATATATTTGGTGTATAAATGCATGTATGACAGTTTGTGTTTTATGTGATCACATAATGCATATGTACAGCATACAAGATATACTGTCACATATCTTACTATAGATCTAACCTGTATCATCTGCATCTAAGGTACCATACAATAATTTGGGGTTTGTAATTTATTTTATATGTAAACAATACATGCAGAAATAGCCACTTCTGTAGTTTACATCTACATATTACAAAACTGGGTACATAAAAGTGTTCTTTAAAAGCCAGAAGCAACAAATTGAATGTGAACGTGTCACGGAAGCATGCTAAAAATACATTTCTTCAAACATCACAGCTGTTCACATGGCAGAAGGAAGAATGGCTTCACTCAGCTGTCATGGAGGTATCCATTCAGCTTATGAAGTGACTTGTTAGAAGTAACTGCCTTTTTATCCTCCCTGAGCTGTGAAGTCATCTGAATTGCTTGTATGTTGAAAGGATCCCCACCTGCAAAGACACTTGGATATATGAAATAAAGAAACATTGGATTAATTTGAACGTTGACTCAGTCCAACTTTCTGTGAACTAAAGACAACAAGTAGTTTGCAGTGTCTTTCTGGTGTCACATCCCTCTTTGAATAATAACTATCCTGCCATAGATGTGTGTTGCAAAACTAGCCTCATTGTTTCCCTGTTCACAGGCCCCTGGCCTTCAGGTTCAGCTGGGCTCGCTACAGGCTTTTGGCCCATGCTTGCTGTCAATGTTCATCACAAACCCTTTGCCAGGGGTTACCACCTTGTCAGTTGCATTATTTTTTTTTCTTCCTTATTTCTTCCTAAATTGTTCAGTCACGTTCAGGTGCGTTATGTTAGATGGTTCCACAAGGCCTTTATATTCATGGTCTAATTCATCACAGCTCGTGTGGTTTGGAGGTCAGACAAGCAGCTCAGCTTCAGTGGGAGGGTTGTTATGGACAACTGGCATGAATGTCAGCCTCTTCAGGTGGCCCCAACTGGAAAGTCATTATCCATGCTCATTATCTCTGTTCTAGAAGAGTTTTGGGGTGTAAGTCATCATCATTCAAATATTTCGGGATTCACACAGCTTTTTTTATCTTAATTGTGGAATGTCTTTCCTCTGCTTTTAGCTTCCATCATCTCGTGATTAAACATTGTGCATATGTACTACTGGACACCCTTCTCTATATCTTTCTCTTGCCTACTCTCTCTTGCATTCATCTAGATAATAAATGATTCCATTACTTCTGATCTTTATGATCCAGCATTAATCTTGCTTCCAGACAGCAATTCCTCTCTCCTTGTCTTCCCTATCTCTATTGCTTAGTTGGCTAGAACTAGTTTTGCAAGCTCCTGTGACCTGTTTAGCATATCCATTTCTAGGGCAGAGCACAGTTGGTGGGTTAACAATTCATTTCATTTGTTCAGTAGCTTCTTCAGAGAGGACGCAGTGATATTTCAGAGACCCTATCAGCCTGTGCCTGACTAACTACATATTGAAGCATTCATGGATAAGCAATTTTAGAAAATTACTTGAAAGCATAAGCTGCACAAATCTCTTAGATTGTCAATGGACACTAAAATGCTTCAGGTTTCTTTTAAAATTTTTTTGTCCACTTGTCTTGTTAGCATAATTATGTATCTAGTACTCAATTTAGCTCCTTAGCATGAAGATTTATATAAGAGTCCACTTCATCATCCCATCTTTTTTTTTTTTTCTCCTTTCAGCTCTTCAAATATTGTAAGTAATGGAACACATTTGTCACTGAATTATCTTTCAGAAAGTTGAGGAAGAAATTTGAAAAAAAGAATTGATTGTAAATGAGGTATTGATGGAACCCTTTTTGAGGTGACATCCTCAATATAATTTAATAAAGCAAATTAAATGAGGAAGATCATACAGCATTATTTCAAAGTGGGGTAGCTCACTCTGCAAAATTTATTGCAATAAATACAGAAGAAAATTAAAGCACATCGTGCCTTTCTCACTCCCAGCACACCACAAAGAGATACTCTAACTGGGTAGGTTTTGTGATATACAAAAAAAATAAAAAGCTATTTTGAAAGATCACTAGATGTCAAATCGTTAAGAAAGGTTGATGTTTGATGAGAATGCTGAGGATATCTAAAGGCTTGCTGTTGCACAAAGGGTTCCAGGCTCCTGGCCACTCTCTGCCACTTCCTTTGTAGTTGTACTCACCTGATGCCATAGAACCCCATGCAATACCCCACCCCTCCAAAAAAAAAGTGTGTCCCCCCGCTTTTTGGTTTGGTTGTTGGTTTTGGGTTTGGTTTTTTGTTGTTGTTGTTGTTGTTGTTTGTTTGTTTATTTTGTTTTGCTTTGATTTCTTTTTGGGTTTGGTTTTTGTTTTGTTTTGTTTTTTAATATTATTTTATTAGCTTGCTGCCAGTTTATCAACCTGGAAAACCTTTAGTTAAACTAGCAGAACTGGTACAAGCAAGGAGATGGGAATGTCAGGTAGACAACAGATTGCCTAAACTACTTCATACAGTTGCTAACCTGTAACATTAGATTTAGCAGTAAAACCAGTATTTAAGATAACCACTTCTATAAGGTAGTTACCTGGCAAATAATTTTGTCTATTTTGCAAATTATTCTGGTGACTGTTGGTATGTTTTAAAAGCTGAAGCTAAAAATACGATTCTTACAATGTTCCTTTTCAGAATCATGAAGTACAGCATCCAAACTCTGAAATTCTCCATGGGCTGCTGCTAGAGCAGCTAGAGACATAGTAGTCATCAGGAAAAGACTACAAATAAAAGAAGACATGCTTTGCTGAGCCTGAGTTCAACTTGGGGAGTTGAAAGTCCATCTGGACTTTCTTTCCTTCCATTGTAATGAGGGTGGCATCTGCCCCATATGGTGCCACCATGAGAGTAAAGGAGAGGTATGCTGAACTCTGAGCCACACTGTGTATAAATGTTCGTAAGAAGGTAACCATCTCAGCCTCCTTTAGCCCAAGGAGTACTGGAAAGGTGGCATGAAATCTTTTTATTTCCTTGTCTGCATCTTGTTCCTTTATTCAACTTACCTTTTTATCACTGGTCTACGTTTAGCATGCTTTGTTCATGTTTTGGCAGTCCAGACGCAACCTCGGGAACGCTTTGTGTTTATTTCTTCACTGGGCAAGATGTCAACAAACCCAGGGGAGGGAAATTGGATACCTTTGCTTTTCAACAGAAGCTGAACTGCATTTTGTGGAACAACAATAACAAAAACTGTGCTTTCAACCCTTGGAATTCCCCTCACTTGTTTGATCTCAAAAGCTCATAAACAACCATGAGGCTTTCAAAAGGCAGTTACAGAAATTTTAATAGGAGAAGTTAGATAAACCAAATTTCTGATAGTTTTAATAGCAGTTCTAACTTTATCATTTAGAAGCCTATGTTCTAAATGAGCTATAAATGATTCTGCTGCCTCTGTGTCATTGAAAGTGATCTAATTTTAGACACATTCTGCACATTATTAATAGAGGAGTCCCATAAAGCTTATATAGTGTAACCAGTGCTTAAATATGCATAGGCACTTAAATGGATACATGGCCAATATAAAGAATTGTGTTTTTGCAATGCAGCAAAATTCCTGTGGTAGATAAAAAGTACCAGTGGCATCTTCACTTTTCAGCTGGGGAGAGCTACACACTGCCCAAAATCAAGATGTAGCATTCGCTATATTGATATTCCTAAATTTGGCAGATTGCTTCCTAACACTGAGGAATTTGAAAATGCCCGTCTTCCCATTCTCCCCCCGTCATGGTCTAAAGCATTGCTAGTATGTCAGTGTTTGTTTTGGCTCTGGTGTTTTTCCTGGATCTTCATTCGTGTATCACAGCTGCTTCCTCAGTAGCCATTGCAATATACACATCAAAGCATGTTTTCCCAGTAAAACAAATCATTACTGTTATTGTTGCTCATCTTGGAAAATATTTTGGTAGACAGCTAGTTCTCTTCTGTTTTCAAACCTCCACTGTGTCAGGCCACCACAATTACAGACCTGATATGATGAACATGTTACCTGTCATGGCATTTTGTGTACACAGCATGCTTGCTGATGTTACTCACTGCAATTCCAAACATTTTTTTGCCTAATATCCACTTACCAACCTTAAGACTTTGAATATACAATGGAGAAATGATTATTTGTTTGACAGGAAGGCAGATTTGAAGCATAGATGTAATTTATAGAGAATGTGTACCCTTAGGGGGAGAGGAGTAATTTCAGAGGTAAGGCAGGAGGAGAGGACAGGGGCAGATGCAGTCTTCATCAGAGCAGGGACTGCAGCTTTTTCATCTGCATGTAGGCTAAGTGATTGGGAGTGTAAACATGGTATAGGGCAGACTTAACGAGTGAAGGGGAGGACTTTGTAACCTTTTGGTCACCTCTGCTTGAAAGCCTGCACTTGAACTTTACAAATGAGATTGTGCAGAGGGTTATGTCATCATTAATAGGCGGAGGGCAGAGGGGTTTTCAGGGTAAACTTCCATAACTATCACTCTTATTTAGTGAGCAAAGTATGTAATTCCTCTTACAATGTTAAGTCTAAGGTAGTGCAACTTCTGGGCCTATTTTCTGCCTAGTATAAACTCTGCTATCCAGCCAGTTACACTTCTCAGATTGTTACCAGCAGTCCTTGTTGGCACTTCTGGTTGGCTGCATTTATTTTATTTCTGTTTTAAGTAGTATCAGGGTTTATTCCCTTTTTATGTTTCTTAAATATTGATCCCTGTTCAGGCAGCTGTGTCTAAGCAGTACAGAAACTAGTATGAAACACACGATTTCCCATTGGATTCTTACCGAAATCTGACTTTTTTAACTCAGCAGGATCTCTGATGCAAATGACTTACTGGCAGTGAAATAATTATCTTAGAGGACTGTTTTTTGAGATCAGTCATACCTTTCATGCTATTTATTGTATGGCAGAACAGTAATTTCCCCTTCCAATTTGAAATTATTTAACTGAAATTTTTCATAGAGCACTAATGTGGTATAAAATGATTGTGTGAGATTTTCTCCATGGGTCACTTATAATGTATGCAATGTTCCTCTGCAGAAGGGATTAAGGAAGTAGCTGTAGTTTTAAGTGCACAAATTATAATGGATACAGGACATAATTTTCAACAGCTGTTGCTAATTAAATTGTTTCATAAAGGCTTCCTGACGGTATGGGCATCTTGCTGAGTTAAAAATCTATGCATTTTAAAAAGGAATTGCAAAATAAACATAAAATCCTACTAGGAAATGTGTGTTGTACATAGCTAGTTAAAGGAGCCTTTGTTTATATTGTTTTCTTCTTTCAAGTGTCTGAAATATTTCAGTTGGAATGCCCAAACTACGGTGTGTATATGTTTGAAAAATGTCACATGAATATCTAGATGCCTAATTTTCTTTTAATAAGTGCCTATATACCTTTCTGTAAAGGAGGAAACTTTACCATAGAGCAACATTAAACGTGTACAGAAACAGATGGTAGACAGAAATTGAAGCTGTTTCTTTTGAAAGAATTATTTTGTTTTCACAAGTTCTGTGGTGTTCTTTCCAAGTCCCAGCAGTATTGGTACTATTCTGTCTATATGAAGAGGTTTTATTCTTAAAGTACCAGTCCTGCTTTGCCATGATGCATTTTAGCTAGATATTGCCATGACACTTGTGTGATGCAGAAAGTAGGAAGGACCAAATTTCTGACCTAACATGTATGGAATTTCTGTCAGGTCCTATGGACATTAACTGTGCCTCCATTAATATTGTTTTTAGGGATAGGTGAAGGGGCATGAAAATGCAGTTAGTTAATAGACTGTCTTGAATCCTTAAGGCTTTGGAGTGATTCCAGCATCGTTGGGTGGTGAGAGAGGAGATACTTCCTCATTGCTGCCCTTAGGAAACTCAGAAGTGTGTAATCTACTTAGGCAGGAGGCATAACTGAGTGTAAGATTTGGCTTTTATTGCTTTTTGAATAACTTTACAGAAGGTGACAGAAAGTCGAGACAAAAGGTGTATTACATGTGGATAGTCCAAATAAACTTAGTGTGAACTTTTAATATGATGCATTTGTGCCTGAAAGGTTGAAGTACTTCTGACCTCAGCTTTCATACGTGCTGTGTATTCTTTCTAGCTTTAATGTTTAAACTCTTTGTCAAAAATCTGTTTGGATTAAATTAAGTTAGATTCTTCCAAGCGAGGGCTGCAACACATGGCATCAATAGCTTTACGTTTTGTGAATCTCACAGATAAACATCCCACAGAGCCAAAATACATTTTTATCTTTTATTTCAAGAAAGATCATCCATTTTCTCATATATGTTTTAAAAAAAATTTTATATATACATAAATGTGCATAATATATAAATTTACATAATATATAACAGAAAACCATATATGGTAACATGCTGAGATTTTGACAAATAAGAAAATCAAAGTAGTATTAGAGTATAATTTTTAAAAGGAATTTGTGACTGAAAAACTAATTTGCTCTTATATAGCCTGACATGTAAATGCCAGTGGTATCAGAAGCTTTTAAATGACATGTACTGTGTGTCCTGTGTTACAAATGAAGGTAGTTTTTATCCCTGTAATATTGCCCTCTCCTTACTTCCAGCAAGTAAATATAATTAAAAGTCATCAGACTTCTTTGATAGGTAGTTTTAGCTCAGGGCTGAGAGACAGAGACAGCATGTTATTAGCAAGTGCTTAAACAAGACATATATTCTCTGGGCCTTTGCACATGGAGGAGACACAGGTGCAGAAAAGAAGATCATAGAACACTTGCCACAATTTAGGTGGGCAGATTTGTGCACCCCATAAGTGTGCACAAAGACTATACCCTTGATAACACCAGATGTTTTTGTGGCAGATGTCTTGTTTTCCCAGAATGTGTCAAACTCTTTTCAAAAGAGAGCAAGTGGCTCCACTACTGAACACGGTTGGCTTGGAGATTGTTCCTCATGGTGCGGTGTGGCAGGGAGTAGATGAAGCACAGAAGGTCTTGGTGAGGAGCTGGGAGTACACATCTTGAGAAAGAAGGGAGAGCCTACACCAAAGCTCCAGGCAAAGACTTCACTGCAGGGATGCAGTAGGTAGCAGGAGGATTGTCTCTTAAAGCTTCCGCACCCACCCCCGACATGTTCTGTCTCTCAGTCACTTTTGGTTTCTCCATTGAAAAAGTGAATTGTTCTAGATAGTAACTTAAGATGATGCAGGGGTTTGTTTCCTAGAAGCTTCAGAGCACTTCGGACTTACTTTGGAGAAGTCATGACAACACCTACCTGAGAGCTCTGGTTGACTGAGGACACCAACACGGCAAACACTCAATCATAAACCACAATTATAACCTGATTTGCTGCAGATTAGACTGTATGTTCCAATGTGCTATTGAGAGGGTTTATGCTGTCAATAGGAGGTTGTTTATAAACTATTGTTCTGTTGCTTTTTTGCATTGCAAATGGCAATTGTGTCACGTGGCTTTCTGGGTCTTCTGTATGCTGGAATGAATTCATGCAGGCACAGCACGAAGGAGAAAAAATAGATAAAGAAAAGATCTTAAAAGTACAAAATTTTATTTAATTTCTACACTAAAATATACAAAATTACTTGTATTGTCTGATGGTGTAGTACTAGATGTAGTGTGTCTGACATAAAGAATAATTACTGATTATGTGCCACATGCAGATGCAATGCTGAAAGACAAGAAGGTGATGCTAAAAAATACAAGAATATTCCAACCCACAAATATTTGTATTAACAGATACAACTTTATGATTAACAGTAATTTAATTCACAAATAATAAGTAAAGGCTCTTCCATCTCTGAAAATTAGATTTGTACATGAATTCCCCAATAAATTGGGGAAAAAATGACTAAGCTTTTTTCACACAAATGGCTTCTTAGCATGAACTCTTTGACAGCAAATTTACAAATTATTAACAGTTACATACATTTTCAAGCAAAGCATTAATATTTTGCTTATTTTCACCTGCCAATTTTTTATTTTTTATGAATTATTCCAGTGACTGGGAGGAGACAACTAATAAAATTTTTTGATCCTAAACATAATCTCAAGTTTTGAAAATGTTCTAGCGGTGTAATTTTTAGCAGTTACCTAGGTATTTTTTTAGCTACTCAGTTTGATCTTTCCTTGTGGAGGGTACATCAAGAAATACAGCAATGCTGAGAAAGGAATTCCATTTTATTTTTCTGCAAAATCCTAAAAAGAATTTATTGCAGTGAAGGGAGGGAAGAGGTTTGCTTTTGTTTTGTGTGTGTCTGGTGGGGTTTTTTTCCTCAACAAAGACAAAATACTCTTTTAGTGTCAGTGGAATTTCAGAAACAGCTTATTAAGCTGCTGACAGTATGATCTGTAAGTTGATCTAGTCCCAACAGAATATTTGCTGAAATTAGTAAGGAAAAATAAGCATCTTGTAGACATGAAGGTGAAATTCTAAAAAAGAAGGGGGGGATCTCTTTAGTTGATTGGCATGATTAGTTGTAAAATTATATATTGCATATTAAGGAAGAATGTTAAAATTTTCAGGAAGGCAAAGAATTCTGTGTTTCATATGTATGTTTCTGTACCACGCATCCCTTAAAATTAATGAATATCAAAAGTGCTGCTTCCAGCAATTAAAATACCTCATATTTTGACTCTGTGCAACATAAGTACATGTTTTTATTTTGTCTATACATTGCTGGAATGTATTATGTTTCTTCCCTTAGGCCCGAATAACAAAGCATATATCTGACACGCAACAATCAACTTGTGCTGACACAATCAAGACTTTGTGTGAGGTCTTAACACGATTAGTATGTTTTTTTGGGTCATCATGAAAAGATGCTGAGAGCAGAAGTCATTTAACTAGCAACCAACCAACCAACCAAAAAAAGATTGGAAATGTACTTTTGACCATTCTCAAGCTTAAATCCCTGGCTTTTCCTGAGCAAGGAGCGATTTGGGAAAAAAAAAATAAAAAAAGGGCTCGTGGTGGTGTCATCAAGGCTTTAAAGTCATAGATGGATAAGAGGAATGTTTCACTGATTAGTTCAAAGAAACAGATTTCCAGTCAGAACTGAAAGCTTTAAAGCCTGTTTACAGCAACAGCAATAAATTAGCTAGCTAGTTTTGAAGAAGTTACTACTGAAATGGGCTTTCAAGAAAGCCAGACATTTAAACTGGAAAAACACCTTCGCTCTTACAGACTCAGTAATTGATAGGTTATTAAAAAATTATAGTTATTTTGCTTCCTTTACAGTACTGCAGGATGTGAAGGCCAGGGAACCAGTACGTAGGAGAAACTTGCCTATTCTTTAAAATGACCGTCTAAAATCAGATCTTGTTGCTGAATATTTTCATTTTTGATGTTACATCTCAGAAGCAAAAGTGTTTGTCAGTGACCAACATTTATTCAAGATGAGGAGTTACAAACTGTCTTATATCTTCCTTAGGACTGAAGTGACTTAATGGATTTCCTCATGAATTGTAGTAATAAGTTGAACAGTGAGTGGAATTACTAGCATCTACACTAAACTATGAAATCATAATTTGTAGGTCCTGTGGTTGGTTATCTTTGTTGAATCTACCACTGTTTGAACCATTCTTGTTACATTTCTCTGAGACAATAAACCAGAATCTGGTGCAATTAATCTCACTTATATTTAGCTACCTGAAAATGAGCTATATAGTTGAAGGTGGCCATATTGTTCTCTTGTAGTTAATGAAAGGGAGAGATAGCCTCATGTGATGATTCATCCCAATGATCATAGGGGGTTTAGGCTGTAGTGACTTTTTCCTTATAGGTCCACTCTCCTCTCATGACAAGGAGGAACTTTGACAGTGAATTTGTACTGAAATCTTAACTTCCAGATACCAAAGTGAGATGAATTCCACTTCATATATGCAGAATCTGCTCTCCACGTTCTATGAGGAAAGCACATCTTAACAAAAGTTGTTTCCTAGTGTTAACATCTTCCCACATCCTGAAAGCAAAGCTTTGGTAATTGTTACTCTGTGACTGACATGCTGAAGCTTCATTTTTGTTTGGCACTTCCCAAATTAACTACGATTAAAGAATTATACAATAAATTTTACTTAAAAGGTCCATGGTAGGCCACATGTGTTTACCATTTTGTAGTGGAAGATAGTAAAGAACACCTTTGATTTTTAAGAAGATACTCAGATTTCAAGTCACTGTAAGATTTTAAATGACTTGCTAATTCTTTTTAGATTAAAAAGAAAGATCAAAAATTTAGTGAGGCTACCGAATAAAAATGCAAGTATATGTTCTGACAAACACATGGAAACATTAATGAAAGAATTTGCACTTTACAGTTCTGTTTTGTTCCAAGAAATACAGCAACACTCGGAATTTCTTTTTTTTTTCTTCTTTTCTGTAAATGGTAACAATATAATTACAAGGTGTTATGTTACATATGCTATACATACATATATAGATATAAATATTTACAAGTTCGTATTTTCATGTATAAACTACTTGACTCTTTTGTGTACCTGCATGGTACACAAAGGCATCATTCTTTGTGTACTCTGTCCATTTCTGCTGTGCTACTACTGGCTATGGGCTTCAGTATGTTAAATACGCTACAGACAAGGTAAAAGAAAAACCCTTCTCCAAAAAGCACAATAGAATCTCTGGGTAGACAGGTGCATTGTAACAAAAAAAAAATAACAGGGGGTAATAAACCACTAGAAAATGATTGAGGAGAGTCATTTTAAAATGTTACTTTATGTCCATTTTGTTTGCAGAAATCCTGTAGAGATTGTTATACAATAAACAACATATGTCCATCAGGAGCTTGCTTAACTCCTGCTGAAGACTGTGGAAAGTCCTTGTGAAAAATGTGTATAGCAAAAGTATTTATTAGTAGACTAATACTGTGAGATATCTAGGGGTTTTCAAATTTATCTGAAGATTTACTGATATCACAGAGAGAAACTGTCTTCATAGGAGAGCATTAAAGGAGCTCTGAGGAAAAGCGACAGTAAGCTTCCACTTAACTCACGTTATCTGTTACGAGCTGAAAATACTGAATAGGAGACAATATGGCAGTCAACCAAAAAAAAAAAAAAGAATGAGGAAAAAACCCAGGAAGAATTTCACTGTGCAAATAAATTGCATAAGACTCTCACAAGAATGCTAAAAGACTGAGATAACACTCATTCCCTGAAATGTATTTATTGATTAAAAAAAAAAAAAAAAGGTAACCAACCAAACATGAAAGACATACTCTGAATTTAACTGCCTCAAGTATCAATCTGGTATTTCTCATATTTTTATGCCTTGGTTTGTTTGTTTTCTGTCAATACTTCTATAAGTTGAAACTCAGTGACTGGTAATACACTTTTATTTCTAGGTCAATCATTTATGAATCAGTACTGAACATGGTTTGAGACACGTATTTTCAATAGGTTTTTTGCATAATTTTAAGATCAACATATAATATAACTGTAGTTTTTCTGGTTTTTATCATTTTAGATCTGTATGTTAAATACTGAGTTATTTGACAGTCACAGCTGACTTCTGTTGCAATTGTCTACTTATGTAAGTTCCATATTGTCTGTCAACAGACAAAAATATTTTAGTAGCAGCCTCTATTCTGTAAACCTAAAAACACAGAGACTTATCATGTGACATAGTTAAGAGTAATGCCATTTAATCTTTCCTTCCCTCCCCACCATTTAAACTTGAATATTTTTGTGTCTTTGTGCCATTTCTGTGTCTGTGACATATGCCTTTCTATTTTGAGTTGTCTATGGAAACATCTTCTGAACACCAGTTTTAAAAATAATTACTGTAAGATGCTGGTCTCTAAGAGGGAGCTATTGAAGTGGGAACATTATGTCATTACTCAGCATAATCTACCAAAACACAAATTTTAGAGAGGAATGTTCCAAGACCTGGAGCGATGTTGTTGGACAGAGCTCTCCTGTACAATGATACTAATAAATTCAATCTTGTAGGTTTTATTAGTATTCATTTGCAGTCTCTTTTGAGGATTATTGCAGCCTGGTCAGAATGGCTCCTAGAGCTGAGTCAATCATAGTTCAATTTATTGGATTGCAATGTGTGTCTCATGTTGTGTAATAATTAAGAAAAAGGAACAAGTCGGATTGCTTTAGTAATCATAGGGTTATAACCCTAATTAAGCCAAGTAAAACCCCATTCCTACTACATCTTGAAAAACTAGAGAAGTACTGCAAATAAATGGTCCCAGATAGAAACAAATGTCGTATTGAGCCCTTTGAATATTGTCTGAATAGTAATTTTCATTTTCAGGCTTTCTCTGCTAGACCTGGTTAAATCTCATCCATTCAAATGAACTGGAAATCATACCATAAAATCCAAAGAAATGTATTTTGGCAAGAGGCCAAATCATCAGATTTGGGCAAGCAGCAAACTGTACGTGTAGAAGTTAGAGGACAGGAGTATCCTGGACAGGTTCCTCCCCTTTCCACCACATCCCCTACATTGGCAGCGTGACCTCCTGTCGTTGAACATAACCTATGGCAGATGGGGACAAAAAGTTAACTGTAAAGTGAAATTGGTTTACATTTTTTACATTTTGGGTTTTTTTTTACATATGGTCTGCTGAATTACTCTCTAAGCTACTCTGATGTTACTGATTAGACATCTACAGTAACCATAATGTGATCTTAGACACCTGAAGTTGTGTGTCTCTGGAGGTGCCACCTACCAGTGCCAAGGTTAATGCCACATTCATTGGAATTTGGAAATAAATACATACATAAGACTATTTTACATTTTCTGACATCATTGCAATGGTTAAAAAATAAGGACTTCTATACATATTCTTTTGTGTTTTGTGTTCTTTCACAACTCAATGGAATTCAGGCTATTTTGGTACTTCAGGAAAAGCAACAAATTTCTTTAGACTTGTTAGTGAAAATCACAGCAGAAAAAATTGGTGTTTATGCTTATGTGGGTGCACATGTGGCAAGAGAGCTATATAGATTTATCCTATCATCAGGTTCTTTTAACTTAGATGGTGTTCGGTCATCTTTTCTCATTTTCAGTGGTGTTTTGAAGCCCACCTATGTTCAGTGTGTATTTGGAGGTATGATTTTTTTCCTTCAGAAGCCTCAGTGACATTAAGTGCTCGCAAATGTTTGCGCAATGCCTGTGTGATGAGAAGAGATAATCAGGTCTGAAAGTTATGTCTGGAAAGTAATGTTAGGGCAGCCTGGAAATGTAATGTGAGTTGCCAAACGTTATCGCTTATTGTCAGTACACTTAAGGTGTGTACAAAAGCTAAATTTGATTAAAGACATATTGTGTGGGCTTCGCATTTGGCCAGACTAGTAATATTAGCGTGGTAGCTGAAATGGGTGTGTTTTTCTGTTACTTAATCCAAACGTATTTCTTCATGTAACTGAAGTATATTGCTTTGTACAATAATATGGGAATTTTTTGATGCTGTAGTCATACCAAAATTATAGTTGCTATTCACACAGTCTGTGCTGTTGAGATGTAATTTATATTTGGTCTCTTCTTGTTTTCCAGGTCTCCCAACAAGGACATGGCTTCAAATGAAAGAGAGATTGTCGTTTGGGTTTGCCAGGAAGAAAAGATTGTATGTGGCCTGACAAAGCGCACAACTTGCTCAGAAGTGATTCAGGCACTGCTTGAGGAACATCAGGCAACATCTGGAGAGAAAAAGGTCCTTTTTGGAAAACCTAGTGATTACTGCATTGTAGAAAAATGGAGAGGCTCAGAGCGAGTCCTTCCTCCCTTGACAAAGATACTCAGACTTTGGAAGGCCTGGGGGGAAGAGCAGGCTAATTTGCACTTCGTGTTGGTAAAGTCAGATGCTTTCCTCTCCTTCCCATTGTGGAAGACAGCTGAAGCTAAAGTAGTACAAAATGTAGAAAAGCAGTGGGAGCTCAGCCCAGCAAATTACATGAAGATGTTGCCAATAGACAAGCAGAAGAAAATTGTCAGGAAGACTTTCCGGAAACTGGCCAAACTTAAACAGGACAGTGTTCAGCAAGAGAGAGATAATATGGAGACATTGATTCATCTGATCATTTCTCAGGATCATACCATTCATCAACAGGTCCTTAGAATGAAGGAACTAGACATGGAAATTGAAAAATGTGAAGCAAAATTCCATCTAGATCGTGTAGCCAATGATGGAGAAAATTATGTGCAGGACTCCTATTTAATGATCAATCCAAGTGAGGCTGAGCAGCAAGGGAGTAGGCCAGATGATCAAAAAGAGATGCATGAATATTTGAGCAAAAGTGAGGGAATGTTGCAGGTGGAAGAGAGACTGAAGCATCACAAACAATTAATAGAGAAGCTGTGTGCTGAAATTGAGAGAGAAGTGCGTGGTATCTGCACAGAAAAAAATGGAGATGACGTTCGCGCAGAAGGAGCCGCTAATACCGAACTGGAAAACTCAAATTTGGAAGGTGTAAAATATGAGCTGGAAAAAAGTATGAAAGATGGTCTGAGAATCAACTCATACCTGAACTGCATTCAGAAAGAGCTTACATACAGGGACTCACTGCTTCAAAAGAAGGAAAAAGAATATGAACTTCTTACAGAAGAATTTAATTTACTACATGTTAAAGACAACATTGAAGCTAGGCTTCCGTCAAATGAAGATCCATCCAAGAGCAGTGGCATCTCCACTAACAGCATCGCAGTTCCCGATTTCGTTCACAGAGTGACTAATCTGGACATAAATGATACAGACTCTGACACTGGAATCAGCTCTACACACAGTCAGGACTCTGAAATAACTTCAGGGGACATGGTATTGTTGTCAACATAGTTGAAAACAGTCACACGTTTATGAAAAGTCGTATTTTGGAGGATATTTATAAGAATTGGTAAACCTTCTTGTCTTGAGAGTTAAACCCTTCAAGATGCTAAAACTGTGGCACTGCTTTAGCAAAGTAAACAGTGTCTACTTATGTGCTTAATAGTATATTTGTGCTTAAGTGCTTAGGCAGTCTCATGGATTAACTGCTAATAGGCGCAAGGTTGTTGGCTTTGCTAAATCAGGACATTCTGTTTAGACCTTGTAATATTGATACTCGGTGAAACAGGAGCATTTCGACTGGCTTGGACCAAAAGATTGGAGATTTGATATTGCCTAATCTTTGGATCCACCTCTTCATCTCACTAACTTTTTAGGAATGTGAACTAGAGATTAGACTAAAGCAGACAAAGAGCTTGATTTTCTGCTCTGTTACATTAGCTTTATTCAGATGGAGTTTCCCTGCAATTAAGCTGCTGTAAAGGAATATGTAATCAAGCATGTAAAAAATTGGGGGGGTAATGATATTGTAGGACAAAAAAATGCAATTGCATTTATGCTGTATATTTAAATTTAGTTTTGAGTTATTTGGATTATATTTTCAAAACCATCGAAATCCCATCTTAAAAATTAATTTACATGTTCTTTTTTAATTTCTGTTCTCTTTCAGCAGCATTTAACTGTTTCTGACATCCTTAAAACCCCTACTTACCTGCTGTTACCCTGTAGTTGCCCCAATGAAGTCCACATAGTTTCTGCCAGCGGGCATGTCAGAACTGCCTACATCCTGCTTGTGCCAGACGCTCAAATCCCAGGCTCACACCTAACCCCAGGGGCATTTTAAGCAAGGCTTTCTCCTGCCTATCTCACCAGTCGGATCCAGTATCTTAGGCTTTCTCAGATTATGACTACCAAATAGAGCATAACAAAAGGACAGGCAGGAACCAGACATTTTTGGCTCTGGCTAGACACTGTTTCCCAATCACCAGACCGTCACCATTTTTACGTAGCAGGTAGCTTGTCAAATCCCACCTCACAGTGTTTGGGAGTGGAGATACGGACCTGTAAATCCTACTTCCTTGGTCAGGACTTTGGGATACAGCTAAATCTGATCTCTTTTATATAGGTAATTATGTATTGGGCTGCAGGAGATAAAAAAAGGAGGAATGCAAAACATGAACATTTTACACCTATGTGGTTTAAGTCAAATGGTTTCATTTAGGATGTCGTAGTTGGCCTCAAATCCTTCTGCAGCACACTGCTGTGAATCAGAAGCAAAGGTGTGTAGTTGAGGTGTCCTCAGATTCCACCCAAGATTTCTAACAAGATTTTTGAGCTAGAGACTCTGCTGACAGAGACATGAGTAATTTATGGGTTGCTGCGTTTGTATTTTGCAGATATGTTTATTGTTTTTGATTAAATTAACAGAATGGAGAAATAGTTACAATGTTCCTAAACAAAGGTTAGCTCCATCAGAATTAAAACAGATCCTGGAATTAAAAGCCTTCAAAGTAAAGGAACGGACAGTACCTAGAAGGTGAAAATTAAAAGTACTTTCAGATATTCTATATTTTTTCCTTTCTTAAATGTCTGTCTACCACCTGTTTTCTAAAATGACCAATGTGCTAGGACTGCTGATTAGCACCTATTTGATGCAGGAAAAAAAAAAAAAAAAAGCCTTTTCTAAAAAGGCATTTTGGTGGGTTTTTTAAGTTTTGTTTGTTTTTTTTTTTTAACCCTGGTTATTATAACTAGTTTCTGTTCCAGGAAAGTGTGCTAGTTGCCTTAATATATTTTGTGTTGTGGTTTTGTTATACAATGTTATTTGAACACTTCAGTAGTAATATGTCATATTTAGACTCATCAGCTTCTGATGGAAACATGAGTATGTATCAAATATATTATCTTTGTAATAATTTATTAACACAGCTCAGCATCTTTTGAGCTCTGTGATATCACTCTGACAGGTAGTAAGTACAGAGCTCTGAGTAGGGTAATATAGTCTACGAGTTCTTGTGAATTTAGCTAATGGTTATTCCTAATGAGTCTTTTTATATAAATACTTAAGGGGTAAAGAATTCAAACAGAAAACTAATCACACCTGTAGAAGATAGTACAAGACCAGTGGGGGAACTAATCTCTACTTATAGTCTGTCGGATTTATTTCACTTATAGGAACTTATACTACTGCTCAGAATCTTTATCCACACTATATGCTTAATTGTACATCCCCTGCAATGTGTAGATCTTGAGTATTATTGTGTTTTAAAAAGAAAATAGGAAAAATAGTTTGGGATAATTTCTTAAAAAATAAAATTATATTAAAAAATCCAGTGTTTTGAAGTTTATATTTGAAGCTTATACTTTGTTATCTCAAACTAACTTGTTTGTAGGATTAAAGATTTTAAGTGTTTTGTTGCTGGTTTTCTGCCTCTGCACTTTTCATATACTTGTTCAATCTGTTCTTGGGATGCTGAAAGTGCATTTTATGAACCTGTGAGCTCCTTACTTAGCAATTCATCCTTTGTCTCAACTATCTATGATTTCTTTATTTTTTAATTCATATAAGGAAATGCACAACCAAACACTGTCTCATTTCCTGTCATTTGAAGCTGGTTCCCTTTCCGTCTTCACATTTTTGTTTTATTTTACAATTTTTTCCATGGTGTAAGTATTATGCTTACTGACAAATAGAAAGATCAAAAAAAGTTCTGTGTAAGAGGAGAGAAATTTGTTCCATTACGCTCATCTGCACAAGGGTTTTTAGATAGAAAGTTAATTCTTCAGGGTGAGAGGAGTATGGTAGTGAGTAGGTGCCAGACTCAGCTTGTATCATGACTTTTCAGGTAGGGCATGTTAGTCCCTGATACAAATCTAGGCAGGGTTCTTAAGTGACTGTCATCCAGGCTAACAGTGCTGAAGTGAATTGACTTGCCTAATACAAAGTTCTTTGGATCCTATGTACTTAAATATTTTCACATATGTATATATTTATAACCAACGTAACTCCCAACATTTTCTAGGGAACACAGTATATGCCTCAGTCTCATGTTTCTGCCTGACTTTATGATGTACTTTTACAAATTTGATGAAAGCAGATGAGTCAATTTAATTACCTGCTTCAATTCCTTGATGACTCTTTCAAATATAAAACATAATTATCATTTAGTTATACATAAATTTAGAGTATTTACCATCCATTTATGTTCTTAAAAATTACTGTGTAATTACAGAATTAGTGCTTTCCCATCCCATACCCCCCTCCCCCCTAGTGAAACTGAGCAATCCCCAAGAACTTTGTTATCACTTAAAGATTATATATTTCTTTTAAGATTGAACGTTCAGGCATTGTTCTGCTGGCTTTCCTACATTCAGGGATTGTTCTGCTGGCTTTCCTGTGCCACATACATGCATACATACTCCTAACATGGAGGATTTGATCATATGATATGGACAGACTGAAATTCACAGATATGAGAGCTTTCAATTTGCAACCTTAGGCTGCTAAGATTAATGGGCTTCACATTTCTCTACATGCCCAGAATCATTAGTTGTTAGTTTCTGCATATTTCCAACTGTGTAAAGACATAAATAGATGTAATATAATAAATTATTATTGCTCAATCGTACCATTTCTATTTCCGATTGCGTAATTTTATTCATTGCTTTGGATGAAGATTTAGGTTCATGCACCTAATTCAGCAAAGTACTGATACATCAAACATTAAGTAAATACTAGTTTGATTTTGTGATGCGTATTGTATTTTCCCTAACATTAGCATTCCTTGCTAAATTTTCAGTAGTATTGCTACTGTTCATTCTCATAAAAAAACCCACAAAACAAAAAAAAATATTTTCCATTTTAATCTCGTGAAACACTTTTTGTAACAAAATATCTTTGGTAATGACAGACGTTTTCAGTAACAGTGCAAGTGGAACATGCACTTAAGAACAGGTCTCTAATCTTTCTTTCCAAACCTACCTTAGATCATCTCCTCCTGTCTTGCCAGTTTAGTTAGCTTGAATGTAAAGGATTGTTTTATTCCAACAGTAGTATTCTCACGAGAATTACAAACATCATATTTTTCTTTTCCAGGAGTTGCTGTGTTTATCCTTCTGGGTTTTTTACTACAGCATTTAAAAGACATCTAGGTTATTTGGCATTTTATAACTTCCAAAAATAAATTGTTGCTTCCTGTCTTTCTCAGGGCTCCTTCTGACAACATAAAGACACCAGAAGACAAATATGACTATAGTTCCAGGGTCCATAATATTTTTTTCCATGTATTAAAACATATTAATTTTCTGAAATGTCTTTATATTAGTAGAGGGTTGCATTTGTGATACAGTGTTTTGTAAAATGTAATAGTCTCAAAAGTTGCTGGTTTGTGGTTTTTTTGGTTTGTTTTTTTTTTTGATGTAACAAGGAGCTTGGAATATACACTATGTGAAAATCTCATAGTGCTTTCTCAAACAAACAAAACTATCCATGACTGAAGTGACTTTCTTCCAAAGAGAGGACTGCTGGGAAAAAAATACAGACATCAAGATTTTATTTCGAACGTTTAAGAGATTCAAATATTTAGTTAACATGCCTTACATCAAACATAAATTTTCAAATGTATGATTACAGACTGATTTTTCTGGAATTAGATCTGTGGCTGCCTTGCATCTCTGACAGATCAAGTTCAACTGGAATCCAGTCACTAATTTCCATAGGAGCTGTTCAGAATGTTTTACAAGCCTTCAGATTTAATTCAGGAAAGAGTCCCAAATAACCTGTAGTTATTTAGTGGCAGTATTTCAGTTTTCCTAAATTATTATGTACTTATATTTTATATTTTTATTTTTTCAGGCAAAAAAACCCCAAACAAACCTAAGCAATCCCAAATACATAGAATCATAGAACCATAGAATGGTCTGGGTTG
>VZTU01006470.1:6735-37944 GCA_013400835.1 Zapornia atra
CCATGGGGTCCCTTCCAACCCAGACCATTCTATGATTCTATGAAAACCACGTCTCTGGGCAACTTGTTAGTGTTTCACCATCCTCATCATAAAAAAAACCAAAACCAAACCCTTCCTTATATCTACTCTAAATCTACATTTTTAAGTTTAAAACCCCTTGTCCTATTGCTACAGGCCCCTACTAAATGCTTGTCCTCATCTTTCTTATAAGTCCTCTTTAAGTAGTGAAAGGCCATAATAAGATTTCCCTGGAGCCTTCTGTTCCCCAGGGTGAACAACCCCGACTCTCTCAGCCTGTCTTCACAGGAGATGTGTCCAGCCCTCTGATCATATTCATGGCCCTCTTTTGGACTTGGTCCAACAGCTCAATATCTTTCTTGTTCTGCGGGCCCCCAAAGCTGGACATAGTACTTTAGGTGGGATCTCATTTGAGCAGAGTAGAGGGAGAATCACCTCCTTCATCCTGATGTTCACTCCTCTTTTTTTGCAGCCCAGGATATGGTTGACTTTCTGGGCTGCAAATGCACACTGCTACATCATGTCCAGTTCTTCATCCATCACTACCTCCAGATCTGCAACTTCAGAACAGCTTTGTTGCACTGGTAGGTGAAGGAAGAAGACTCCACCTAGAGTAGTATCAGAGCACAGAGAAACCTGAAATACAAGTCAACATCAAGAGATAGCAGTAGGTAGTAGTAATTGGTTACTCCTTCTTGTGGGGAATATAGGTCCTCATCTGCTGGTCCCACTTGCTGTCTAAGGTTTGTTTCTTGCCAGAAGCTCAGATACCATGTGATGTGGAGAAAATGCTGAGGCTTGTGCAGTCTTTGGACTGTTATCTGCTGCCATCTGCTGGCATGGTCACCAATGGTACTGTGAGGGGAGATGTCAACCATATCTAGAGTGATTTCACAACTTTGGCTGTGAGTCCCCAGGAACCCAAATAGTTTCTCCTGACAGCAGAAGGGAAAAGACTTACTTAGTAGCAGATGGATACTGCATGCTAATAACTAGTTTTGCAGCTGGTGTCAGACAGAGATTTGGCTTTTATATCACGTGACCCTTTTTTAAGGATCGATGACTCCTGGGACAGGCCTAGCTTTTAAAGTCCAAAAGTGGAAGGAAGTAGGAGTGAAGGAAAAGGTAAGGAAATGA
The DNA here is from genome assembly GCA_013400835.1 of Zapornia atra. Classification (NCBI taxonomy): domain Eukaryota; kingdom Metazoa; phylum Chordata; class Aves; order Gruiformes; family Rallidae; genus Zapornia; species Zapornia atra. The sequence goes on from VZTU01006470.1 coordinate 7,891, forward strand.
GTGTCCCCATCGTTATACTCTGCCATTATAAATTTAAAATCTATTGATATTTTTTAAAAAAACCCAACAAAATGTATTCTTGGTTGATCTCCCTGCCCCCCGCACAATAGTTATACCTTCTGTATACTATTCATTTTATATATTTTGCCTTTTTCTCTGCCCCCTTTTTCACATAACTGATGTGGAAACCTAGTCTTCCAATATATGTGTCAACATAAAGTGCATATTATGTGTCTTATAAAGATTCGAGCATAGTATCACAATTTACCCTTGATGAACAGTGAGAAAGTCATATGTATTGGCAATTAGTGAAGATTCTTCTTCTTCTTGGGTGTATGGTAATCATAACTGCCTAAGGCTTGCTGGTGTGTTGATAATAACAGGAATGTGCTTTATACAAGAAAAGAAAAGCAGCACAAAGATGAGAAAGAATGCAGATTTAGACAACAGTAATGACACGAAGGAGGGTGTATGTTTTCATCATTTGACAAGAGGACATATTCTTTTTTAACCTCATCTAACTCACTTTCTCTGCTAATGTGCTGTGGGAGGGGGGTTCCACTGCACTCAGGTCTGCATGGTTCAATTTGTAAATTTTATTCAGAATATCATGTCATTGTCCATTTCATACATATTTAACACAGCCAGTGCACAAGCCACTTAAAAGGCAATATAGCTCTCCTTCTATTTGTGCATATACTATGCCCAAAGAAAACTCTCTCCAACAGACCTCCCAGCAATGAAACCCCTTGTGAGCTTTCAATTGCAGAGGCACTGGCAGTGTTGTTTCAACGCGATATTGATACTTGGAAGTGACTGGAGGGACAAAAAGCAGTGGATGTGAGAAGTTATCACAGAATCGATCTGCTGTAACACTAGGATCTATGTAAATTACAATATATATTTATAAAGAGACAAATTGATTTAACAAGTAAAGAAAAATGGTCATGTAAAAACTGACAGAACCACCAAAATCAAAAAGTAATGATCAATGGCTTGACATAATCAATGACCTGTAACAAACAGAATACCTCAAAGGTCAATGCTGGGACCAATAGTATTCAATATATTAATCAATGTTAATATGGAATTCACCCTCAGCAGATATGTTGATATTACTGTATAAGGGTGTTTTCTGCAAAACAAATTTATTACCCTGTGTACAATAAGCCTATTGTCCCCTCACACAGGAGTGATAATGCTTTTTATTCAGGCCTGGGTGCTGCGTGGATTTCCACAAACCGAGAACACCCAAAGCAGGTTTCTTGTTACAAGGTAATGCACTCTCAGTTAGAATGATTGGCTAGCAATTTACATTGTAATTATAGTATTTGCTCTATCGTCTTCTTCAATCGCCACACCAGCATGGAGGAAGTATCTTCACCTGGGCAAAGGTCTTGAGCTGTGATTGTGGGTTTTTTATTAATATAATAAATACTGTTCAGTTACAGATGCCTGGACTTCAGTTTTCACTGCCAAACTGATTATGTGTTACTAGATTTACTTAGTGTTTCAGGACAGTTAGTTTACAGGTATTCCTTCAAACAATTCCGCATGATTCTTTTCTTAGCAACCACCTAGAAACTATCTACAATCATTCTTAATTATGACACCATTGTTATACAGAACCATGGTTAATTTTTAAGTTTGATGATAAATACCAAGGGGAGCAGTTGATATACTAAATGTCAGAGTCGCACTTCAGAGGGACTTGTAGAAATCTGACAACTGAGCCAACAGAAATTTGTTGAATTGCAGCAAGTAGAATGTCAAACTTCTGCAGTTTGGACACAATAAATGCTATGTATTTATTTATACAGGTCAGAATACCAACTGGCTAAATAACTATGTACCACGCATCTATGTATGATTGCCTTTTAACATCTTCCTGTCTCCCTTGAAGTTAGAGGTTATGTCAATGAATGGTACAAAATTTGTGTAATAGTCCTGGGAAAAGCTGTAGGGAACTTCTAGTAGCAGAACGAGCTCTGGATAAAGGAAGACAATAATATCCTGTTCCTTTTCTGATTCTACACGATTGGAAATGATTCTACACGATCATACAAATGATGGCTCAAATTCATTGCAACCACTTGTTAGAAGAGACACTGGCCTAAATTGGGCCTTTCAAAGACTGCTGAAAGCAGTGTACAAGGAGCTGGGGTGAATTATATTCCATCTTGGTGTCAGTTCTTTATTTGTATTCATGGTCAGTAAACCTGTTGCACAACTAAGAAGGTGTATATATGTACATTCATATGCACAAGGAGGAACATACTCAAAAATGGACTGAAGAACTATGATACAACATCAAAATAATCAAATTATGTCTACATGGCATCTCAAAGGCAGAGTAGCAAACATGGGACATTTAGTGGAAATATTTATTGTGAGTTCTTGATCTGAATAATTCTTGGCTTTTTACTTGAGTGATAGAGGATGTTCTTCTAAAAGACAAAGAGGGCTGGTGATTGATCTACACTGATCTGTATCAGTGGATTGGATGAGGAAAACAAGCAAATTGTTTTCTAGTTTAACTAAACCTCAGGTACGTATCTAGCAATGTGTAAACTGTAATTCATGATAGGAAACTCCATATATTGTTTCTCAATAGAGTTTAGAAGTCACAGTTGTTAACTGAACAAAAAGTACCTTGTGTGACACTCACCAAAGGGGCTAATATATTGCATAATTGGGGCAATAATGGACATTAGCACAGTGATTACATGATCTGCATATTTGTTAGTGTTGGGTGTTATGTATTATCTGTAGCTAGTATGCAGGAATGATGTGAAAAACTTGTAGAAAGAAGAAGATGCTGCAAAACCTCTTTGTCGAGGAGAGCAGCAAAACAAGCCTCTCATTTCTTAAGTATCTGTGAAGATAGAACACACTAGCTTTCTGCCTGACCTCAGCCTTCCCACAAACCATGGCTGAAAAACACAATTTCTGCAGATCATAGATTTATTTTTGCCTAGATCAGCTCCTGTGAAACATGGCTGAAAAATAGGTTCTGAACAGAATAGATAGAATAGTGGTACCTCAAAGTTGATGGCTGGCAGTTGACAGCAAATTTGAAGACATTTGGTCTCTGTGTATCAAGAAAAGTTCTTTTTGGCGTCAGAAAAGATTTTTGGAGACTCAATCTCACATGTATGATAGCTGCGAAGTAGTTTGACATTTATTGAGTAGAGGTATTTATTTGTTTCATTTCCTCTAGAAGGATTCCAATGTGAGTGTTTTCTGAAGCTGCTTTGCCAATTTACCCATCACATAATCACTGGAGACAATCAGAGGATTTTCTTCAAAGCCTCATTACTGCTTCCATCCAAACTGCAAGTGCAGCAACAGACTTAGACAACTAATTTAATACCGGAATTCTTAATACTCATCTTGTAGTTCCTAAGTCTCTAGACTGCCCTTGTCTTTCTTTCCCTAGCTTTTCTATATAGTTCTGAGAAGTTTGAGTTTGTGGGTTTGTTTGTTTGTTCATTTTAAAGGCAGTCAGATTCTAAGATCATAGATTTGGGAGAAATATAAAAACTGTGATATCAGACTAACTGCAGTGAATAAGTAAGCACTACAGTACTTTGAGAAACATCATATTCTTTGAACCACCTCACAACTTCTTGTGCTCTGCTGATTGATGGCTTTATTCATTCACGATAAATACACTTAGGTAACCTGAAGGTATTTGGTAAAAAATTTTAAATGGTTTCTGATGGCAAAACAAACAACAACAAAATGAAACCCTTAGAAAAAAAAGAAAAACTCTAAAAGAATCCAATTTATTAGCTTTAACTATTTCAGGGGGCTGTTAATTTGTTGGGGTTTTTTTTATTATTTTGAGTGTAAAAAAGCTTTTCCTGTAGTGTATATAGTGCCAGCACTATATATACTATATACTAAATGAAGATGAGGTAGAAGAAAGTAATCAGAAATAGTCAGGATGTAAATTAAGTCTGACTCTGGGCATGCTTAGATATGCAAATTAAACAGTAGAATATTAAAAGAGCTTTTGTTAAGTGTTTTGGAAAATAAAAACTTGTGAACCTTTTGTAGGGGTCAGTTCTGAATGAGACATTTGAGCACAGAAGCTTAGTACATTTCTAAAAACTCAAGAATCCTTTTTTTCTTTTTTTTCTTTCGTATTTCCTTCTCATGTAGTTTTGCATGGCTGCATTCTGGTGGAGAAGGGGGGTCTACAGGGGTGGCTTCTGCAAGAAGCATCTAGAAGCTCTCTGCAGGCTGGAGAAAGTAACCACCAGCCGACTCAAGGCCAGAGTTGTTGTTGACCAAGGCAGAGCCCATCAGCAATAGTCATAGTGCCTCTGGGAATCACATTTAGGAGGAAAAAACACAAGCAGCTGCTTTTTGCCAACAGTGAAAGGAGTGAGAAGATGTAAGAAACTGTGCAGACACCAAGACCAGGAAAGGGAGGGAGGAGGCGCCCCAGATGCTGGAGATAAAGATGCCCCTGCAGCCCGTGGAGAAACCCATTGTGGAGCAGGTGTCCCCCCACAGCCCATGGAAAAGGCTGAAACCCCACCTGCAGCCCATGGAGAGGCCCCATGCTGGAGCAGGTGGATACATGCAGAAGACACTGTGACCCGTGTTGGAGCAAGCCTCTGCCAGCACTTGCAGCCTGTGGAGAAAGATAGAGACAGAGAGAGAGAGAGAGAGAGGGAGAGATCCATGCCAGAGCAGGTTTTCTGGGGGGGGAGGCTTGTGACCCCATGGAAGACTAAACTGGAGTGATCTGGGCCTGAGAGACTGAGAGACATTCTATGATTTATGACTGCACCCCATAGCAGTGACCCACGCCGGGGCAGCTGGTGAAGCGCTGAAGCCCCATGGGAAAGGACTCCTGTTGGAGAAGTTTCTGCAGGATTGTCTCCCACACTGGAGCAGGGGAAAGGTGTGAGGAATGTCCCACCCATCTAAGAAGGAAAACAACTTGTGAGGATCTGACCAAACCCTCCATCCCTGTCTTCCCCTGTGACATCCTGGGTAGGGTAGGAAGGGAGAGAAATCATTGTGATGGTATGCTTCCCCCCACTGTACTCACCCCATCCATCATCCTGTGTCCATCCATGTCCCAGTCCCATCCCCCGCCAATCCCCACCTTTGCCTGACTTTTTTCTGTAAATCTAGATTAAGTGATAACCATTGGTGATGGTTGTGATGTCTGCATCTGTCTTCAGGAAGACAGATAATAACACAATAGCCAAGGGCTATCTATGCTAATGTGCCCACCTGGGCAGAGCACTGGTCAGCGTCCACTGGCACCCGCGGTTGGTATGTAAATATGACTGAGTCAATCACTCTGTAAAATGGAGTCAGGATCTCCCATTAAAAAGGACACCTCTCAAGGTTACTCCTAGAGGTCGAGAGAATCCTTACCACAACAAATCCACAACAGATCCTCAGTAAATTAATTGGGAATAAATGCACTAAAACTTTGTGATCTTAGGTAAGAAGTATAAAGGATTGATTGTGCATATATAATCCTTTAGACATAAACCATGACCAAGTCTGAGACTAAGACTGGATCCAGCCGCATCTCGCTCCTCTCTGAGGAGCTTAGAAAGCAAGGGGGTCTTTTCTGAATGTCATGACTCAGTGGGAGGGTCACCCTTAAAGTTTCATCTGACCCTGTCCTCTATGCACTAAATAATTGAGATTACCTTATCATTGAACCTTAATCACTGTCGCATTTATTATCAAACACTGTTACACCCTTTATATCAATAAACATATTGTTGCCTCTCTCTTGAGAGTGATGTGCATCAGTCCTATCTCTCCAGCCATAACAATAATGAATAAAGTTAGGTCCATGAAGAAGGGAGGTGTGGTGTGGGTTGTTTTAAGATCTGGTTTTATTTTTCATTATCCTACTCTGGTTTCACTGCATGTTTAGTGTAGTATAATAAGTTAGATTTTAGTTTTTCTTTCTTTTTAGTCCTTGTTGAGTCTGTTTTGCCCGTGACACTAATTGTGGAATGATCTCTCCCTGTCCTTAGTTGACTCCTAAGCCTCTCAATACATATATTTTCTCCCCTGTCCAGCTGAAATGGGGAGTGATAGGTGACTTTGGTGGGCATTTTGCCTCCAGCCAGGGTCAAACCACCACACCTTCCAATAAATGCATTTCCATTTCAAACCATTGAAAGATGATATCCAAATATGAAAATAAATGTGGAAACATTGCACGTGTATTGAACGAACACAGACATTTGAACGGCTGCAGTTTTAACAGTATATTGGTCTTTCGTTTATTTTGCATTTTAGAACAATATAGTTCTTTAAAAATTCTCATTTTCTCCTTCTTCCTTAGAGATTGCTATGTACTTACAGCACACAACCAAATTCATCAAAGTTTGAGGGGAAAAGGTATATATGAAATAAAACAAGACAGTGGTGTATATTGAAGAAACTTGAGGAATTGTGTCCATTGAAAAAAAAAATTAAAAGCTTTAGAGCTTTACAGTAACAGACCTCATAGGCCACACAGCCTGTGTGAAATTGGATTCAGTGTGATTATTTCTGGGCAATAATTCAGAGCAAATAACATCAAGAAAGGCTTGCATAAATCCTGACAGAAAAAGTGGATTTAAATCAAACTAATAGGTTGCGAAACATATGAAATATGCTTTGTACTGTGCCTTGGAGACACATGGCCAAATCCATATTCAAAAAGTAAAAACAAACCAGAGTGATTTGAAGAATAAATTACTTGTCATCGTGATCTTTAAAAATGCCAGAATTTAATGCAAAAATATAATCCTAACATTTATTGCAGCAAAAAATAAATGTCAACATATTAGACTTAACTGGCTAAGCCTTGTGGTAGCATTTCTAGAAAGTGAAAGGAACATGACAAGTTGTATTTCACATTTATTAGAATAAGATTTGGTCTTCTTTATCATAAGCAGTAGATTTAAACACTTTATTTTAATTTACTTCACAATATTGAGAAAAACATTGACTCAGATAAGAAGTGGAATACCATGTACACTTTTCTCTGAAGCGATCAATCAATTTTAGAAGCTAAATATGTAATATGACAACACTAGAGCTTTGCAGTAGAATACAAAATGTAACAAAATGTCTGTGACATATCACAGACACTACTTGGAAGCGTATCTGCTATATCTGAAACATTATGAAATTTATAGTGTCCTATATGTTATAACATAACATATCTTCAAAAACATGTAAGCACACATTACTATACAGAATGACTGTGTCTGAGAATACCTTTTGATTGCAGCTAGATGCATATCCAATCAGTGTTCTAATTCCTTCTTAAACTTCAATAGTGCACTTGCGTGCACTTCCTTGCCTTCTATTATTTATGACATTTATGCTTTGCAAAGAATGTTCTTTCACATTATCTTTCCATTGCTAACATAATTATACATATAAAACTTAAGCATCATAGAGATCGTCAGTTTTCGAAACCTTGTCTTCACAGGAAAGAAATCCAAATTCCTTGAAATTAATAAAATTCCTCCTGTTATAACAGTGGTAGCACAGCCTTCACGGGCTTTTAAGTTATCATTTGTTGCCTCACAGGGTTAAAATGTTTAGATAATTTTCTTTCAGTCTACAAATAATATCTACATAAGTCTTTTATCTAGAATATAGCCGTTAAAACATTGATATAATAACTGCATTAAATAACTATGTGAAATAAAACCATAAAAAAAGTTTGTTGTTAAAAGTTTAAAAATATATTAAATCAATACATTTAAATTTGTAAAATAATTACATAGAAATAAGGAGAGGAAAGATTTTGCAGCGTTACTGCAACCTCTGTGTTTTCCACCTGACAATGACAGAGGTAGTTATCTATTTAAGACAAAAAGAATGGAGTATGTTATGTAATTGAAGAAGAAAAACATACAGGGTTGACATAATGCAGTATAGTTATCTATACATGTATTGCTACTTAGTACAAACTATCCATTTTACAGCCTTAAAGGCTATTTATACAAGGATACATAACAATATATGTAGATAACATCTCCTAGTTTTGCTTTATGTTTTCTTTTAATGTTAAATTTGTTTTGAAAAGACAATATACAGAAATAAATATTACATTTGATAACCTCCCCATGATTCAGGAAAGATTATGTATATTACATAAAAGAATCTACTGCAACTTCCCTCCCATCTTTCTTGCTGCAGGAGGGGCAGCAAAATGATCCTGCATGTGACAGAGCTGCTGAGATTCACTGCAGTGTTTGACTTGTGCTGCTGCTGGCAATGGTCTTGTCCAAGCTCCCTGTGAAACCTAGCCCAAGAACTGGGAAACGAAACTGATTTACCAGAGTATATGAAAGAGGAAAGGCTAGGGAGAAAAGGCTGCTACAATCCAACTTCTAGGTCTAGTGGAAAGTTTCTCAACCTCTGAAAGTGTTTACTTTTGAAGATACTCTCATATTGATCATGTCCTAACACTGCTTTGGCATTTGGTGTACGTCAGCTTTGGTTCTCAGCCACTTTAATGGATTTTATTCCCAGCAAAACTTTCCCTTGTAACAAAACTGCTAAAATGGACACTATGACTGACACATTACAGCTTTTTTTTCTTTGTGAGGAGCTTTAACACTCTTGTGTGTAATGCGCCCCTTCCTTCTGCTATAAATTTATTTCACCATTCATACTTCCAACAGACGGTACATGTGTACCACTAGTAGAAGTATGTCTCTTAAAGGCCTGACATTACAAACCTAAGAAGTTCTGGCACATGTTATTCACATAAGTGACTACAGGACACAAAAGTGTATATTGAGTAGATAAATATATTAGTAAGCTAAGGAGATGAGCCTTTTGAATGACAAAATGTACAATTACACATTTAACTCTGAAATATGTGCTGCGAAAATGAGATGTAGCATATATGGATAATTGCATTAAAACTTGAAACTAGTTAGTGTTTGGGCAATAAAGCACCCAAATGTCTCAGTACTACATTGTTTTGTATAAATAATAATAATGACAAAAATTTTTATCACGTACATTAAACATATGCTGTAGTGAAAAAGTGATGTTTCCTTTTATAGATGAAATTAAACTCCTGTTTTCAGTGGAAACTTACTTCCATATAGCTTTTATATCATTCAACTTACAGATACAATTCAACTTACAGATACATAAGGATGTTTACAGACGTCAAACCGGTTGCTACTCAAATATATTTAAAAATCTCTGCAGAAAAAAATTCACTGAACTTCTGACATATCACAAACTACATATACCTCTGGTCATATACTTTTGTAGGTTACATGAAAAATTTGCCTTTCTTTTCTGCTCCAGAAAATCCCCATTATATTTTTATAATAAAACATTTACTCATAAAACATTCGCTAAAGCAAACACAATGTTCAGGTAGTAATATTCTATTTTCTTTTTTCTTTATAAAGTAGCTTTTAAAATTTTGATTTATGTTTCATTGCCCCCTGCTGTTTGATAAAGTACTTTTTTTTTTTTTTTTTTGGTTAAGTGTCAATATCTCAGCCTACTTTTGGACTTTAAATCATCTTCTCTTGTTATGGTCTCAGATTTAACACGCTTTATTTCACCTGAAGCACTGAAGTATTCAAATAATTCAGTCAATGCAATTAAACGATTATGGTATCACAGCAAAATGAAAAAAAAAAAGAAAATGCTTTCAAGTATTACTTCCTACCTTGTACACAATATTGAGAAAATGAAATATTATTTTCATATGCAATCTCTTCCATTTTTCTGTTATGTGATGCAGAATGCCTCATAAGTCCATGTGAAATGATACATTTGCTTGCATATGCTTATTAATTGGTCCCTACTTGAGGAGGATTCTCAGTGGCTTGATGGAATTGTTCACTTAGATCTGCTCATCACCTACTTCAATAGAGTTCTTCTGTGTTTTTCACCTAATATTTACCTAAGAAAGCTGAAGAAGCTAGCAATGTTCATTTTTTTCTTCTGCAGGTTATGCAGAACTGTTGCCCAAGCTACTTGTTCATATGGAGAAGAATATCTACAAGACTTCTCCAGTGGTATCATAACATTACAGAACTGGACATGGAAGATATTGTCTGTGTCCACCAGCAGAAAATCTGTGTACCCTCTGAATTGCTTCGTTCTTAATGTGTTACTTTCATGCTAGGGAAGGCTCTGCTGTACCAGGATGAGATATTCCTGAAATGAATGAGATACATAAGTAATGACAGCCAAAATTTTGTTCAAAAACCTTTCAAAAGTCACAAAATCACATCACTGTCATCAGAATTGTGGGTCTGTATTGAAAGTTGTGGGATTACTTTAAAAACTGGGTTTGGAAATATTACTTGGATTTACTGGTTTTTTTCATATTTCTATACTTCAGCTTTCCTCTGCAACAATAATGTCCAGCAGATTAAAAGAAACAAAGACATTAAAACTTTTTTTTTTTTCCCAAAACCACAGAGACTTCATAAGACTAGAGCAGCCTCTGCAGAAGAACAGAGACATTCACACTATTTCCACTACATCCACTGGGTAGGTCTACCTACATGAAGGGTAAACTGAAGACTCAGACTAATATCTGTCTTACATTGTTTTTTAAGATAATTTGAATTAAAAAGTCTGATATCTGGCTGTACCAAACTGAGATAGCATGTCTTAACCTTCTTTCATTAAGATGTCATTTCACTTAATGATTTTCAGAGGCAAACTAAGAACATAGGCAATTAATTAGCTCAGATGATTTAGATGACTTGATCAGTTGTTTGAGCCCTGAGGCTGCTTAGTAAATATACACAGTTTATAATATAGTATGGAGCCGGTATAAACGAGCCAGATCAGATGCTGCGTGAATGTGTTACCTTACTATAGCTGCACAGTTCTATACAAACTAATTTTGAGTATTCCCTTCTTAATGAAAGAAGCAGCTACAGATAGACACAAATGATTTTTTTTTTTTTTGCTTCTCAGCTAACAAGTTCTTTTTTTTTTTTTTGGAATAGATTAACTGCCTCTATCTTCCTACATCACAGAAGAGTCAGGGACTAAATTGATTGCACAAACATTTACTTCAAAATTACTAAATGGCAGAAAGATTTAGTAGTTATTTGCATTTTGGTAAGACTTTTGATACTGACCCTCATAGCATCCTTCTGGACAAATTGTCCAACTGTGAGATGAACAGGTACATTGTGCACTGGGTGAAGAACTGGTTGAACAGCCAGGTTGAAAGTGATGTAGTGCATGGGGCTATATCTGGCTGGAGAATGTTACCTGTGTTATTCATCCTAGCTCAAGTCTAGGCCCAGCTCTGTTCAATATTTTTATCAATGATCTGGATGCAGGTGTTGAATGCACCATTATCAAATTTGCTGATGAAACCAAACTAGAAGGTGCTGTTGACTCTTGAGGAACAAGAGGCCTTGCGGAGGGATCTAGAGTGAAGCACTGGAAAATCATTAAAGGCATGGAACTTAATCAGAACAATTATGCACCTGGGATGGAGTAACTCCTGGCACGAGTATAAACTGGGAGAGGAGTCACTGGAGAGCAGCCCTGCAGATAAAGGGATCTGGGGGTTCTGGTTATCTGCAAGTTCAGTGTGAGTGAACACTGTGCCCTGGCAGCCAGGAGGGCAACCTGCATCCTGGGATGCATCAAACAGAAAAACTACACAGTCAAAAGAGGTGATTATCCTGATTTATTCACCCTTGCTATGAACTCAGCTTGAATACTGTGTGCAGCTCTGGGCCTCACAAATTTAACAAGCATGTGAGGGTTCTTGAATACGCCCCAAGGAAAGCAACAAAGCTGGTGGAGGGGCTGGAAGAAATGTCCTATGAAGAGCAGCTAAGGACTATGGGTTTGCCTAATTTGGCAAAAAGGAGGCTGAGGGGCAAGCTTATTGCTCTCTAAAGCTTCCTGAGGAGGTGTATCTTGAACGTGGGAATTGTTCAAAGCTGCACCAAGGGAGTTCAGACTGGACACTAGGAAACATTTGTTTACCAAGATAGTAGTTAAACACAGGAACAGGCTTCCTAGAGTGGTGGTCAATGTCCCAAGCCTGTCAGTGTTTAAGAGATATTTGGAAAATGCCCTTAATTTGCTTTAATTTTTGGTCAGCATTGAAATGATCAAGCAATTGAACTACATGATGGTTGTAGGTCCCTTCCAACCTTTCCCTTTCCCTTTCCCTTTCCCTTTCCCTTTCCCTTTCCCTTTCCCTTTCCCTTTCCCTTTCCCTTTCCCTCCCGTCCTGTGCTGTTCTAATTAGTTATCACTCACCTGGCCAGCATCTGTGCCTGGTCTGAAAGAAATGAAAAAAGCCTCTGAAAATGAAAATGAAGAAAACCTCTGAAGGAGAGTAAGAGGATGAAATAGGTTTGAAGGAGAAAAAATTACTATTTAGGCATACCGAAGACTACAGGAACATTCTTTTAGTGGAGGAATGTACAAGGAAAATAAACTTTGGAGAAATAGGAAGGAGACAGTAGGAGAGAAAGGAAAAAGAGCATTATGCACAAAAGAGAGGCGTTTACATCTTTAGGAGTACAGAAATAAATTGTGGTCCAAGGTCTAAAGCTGGAACCCTTGATAAGCGTGCAGTTGTAAAAATATGTGTGGGTGTCCAGTCCCTCCTGTAACACACCAATCCACACATTCATAACCACATATTTAAGCTTTGTTTGCAAACATGCCCCACTGGACACAAACCTTCTATCCATAAAATCAGAAAATATGTATTTCCTTCCCCAGAATTTCCTCCCACAATCTTCAGTCTGGTTTAGTGTTGCTTTGATTTTCTTGCAACAGAGCATATTTTATTATTATTTTTTTTCTAATGTTTGTTTAAAATATCTTTATATTATTACCAAGCAAGAGCTTGTTTGCAGTCTTGTCAAAAGCTGGAGATTGTTGCTTGCAAAGCTTGAAAGGATAAATTATCCTTGTTATTTATATAGAAAGATTTAGCATATTATTACAAATCAATGATGCTACTGTTTTCCCCTTAACATTCTGGCTGCAGCATTTATTGTTTTGACATTTCTGGACTCTTGTTTTATAGTTCTGGAATTAATTTATGCAAGTAGTTAATATCATAGCTATTGGCATTAAAAACTTAACCCAGTATTATAAAGCCTTCTCTTCAGCTGATTAATAATTTACAAATGAGCATCATGCTGCACAGCGTAAAATAGATCCTAAGTGTACGTTTTGGATTAAAAAATTGGTATAATATTGTAGTTAGTTCTCTTCTTCTGTGACACATTGCTCTAATTTTCCATCCTGAACCATTGCCTTTTTCTGAAGCAACCTTTACTGTATTACATGACTTTATTTTTTTTCCTCACAGAAAGATAATAAAAGCTTCCCTTTCTTTGCTGAATTATACCATACATATTTCTGCAAATAACATTGAATAATTAAAAAATGAATAAATGTAACAAAACATTCTGTTAATGGAAGTTCTTCCTCTGTTTTCAAAAATGCCATAAATGCAGAATGTGTTTCTTGGATGAAAAAAAGGGAAATTATCAACAAGAAATTTATAAGGCTTGAACAAAATAAGAAAACAATATTTTCAAACATATCTTAAAAAACTAATAAATTAATAAATTGTCAAGTAATGAAAAACCCTTGAATCTTGCTTTTCAGTGAAACTGAGGTACTGTGTGTAGAGACTGGATTTAGGACTTTGGATTTTAGACCACTTCCTCATGAAGAATTCTGGTTTTTTAATATTAAAATCTAAAAAATTTAAAATCTAAGACACTTCCAAATTGTTTCTGTAGGCTAGATCATGTCAAGTTTTGTCATGTCATGTTCCCACATCTACTGAAATACAATTTAGCAGTCTAATACAATCTTTTGTAAACTTATCTTTTAAGAATACAAAGTAGTCAAGTTAAATTTAAGGAAGCCCAGGACCACCATTTATTAACTAGGTCTCTGGTGAAATTAGCAAGAATTATTATTATTATTATTTAAACTTTAAAAATATGTGCTCTGGTTTTCTTCCTAGCTATCTGACAGCTTTCGTGAAAGCAATTTTCTTAAGAAATGCCTATTTGTGCTACCTTAACATCCCAATCTTTCTCTTTTGTTTCTCTTAAGGCTACATACCTCTCAAGAGAGTTGTCCAGTTGCTATCTTTCCATACTCACTTGCTGCTATTTTTTTACTCATTCTAGCTAATAGTACAAACATCAGAGATCATTCGCTTTGACCAGTTACTAAATAAACTACACATTAGGTCAAACCTGTCAAGTCTGAAGCAAAACTGTGGAGGCTTGGTGTCAGCTATGTATGGTTTATGACACCACTGGTAGTTTTGTAGATACAAAGGATTCTAGACAGCCTTTCCTTGATGGAAGTTGATAGAAATGTTCCTATTCTCTAACAAAGCCAGTTGAACAAAGTAGAAAAGCTTCCTAGCTTCTATAGAAATGGAAGAATTAATCAGTATAAACATTTCTGTACAGGTTTTGTTTCTTTTAGCCACATCCTGCTCTCTTGAAATACACATGAGGTCTGGTAATCTTCTCTGACAATGCCAATTGTTCCAGCTTATTGGGTTGCTTGTAGAAAGAGTAAAAAAAGCTGTTTCTAGAATGTAATTTGGCAGAATATTTAATTATCAAAATAATTGTGCAAGGATGCTCATCACATATTTATGAGACATAAAGCCATATTTGGAATATTTCCTAGATTACATAAACTGTTCTTCCCCAAGTAGAAAGTATACACAAACATTATATAGATATGTCAAAAAAGCTTGATGACATATAGTAATAAGACACCAGAATAGACATGGTAGATCTGTTATTGCAGGTTGCACTTCAGAGATTTTTTTTTCAGTTTGTTCCTGTAATTCTTAATAGAAAGGCCATTCTTTTCATTAAGACAGACAAAAAAGTCATAATAGAACAGCTTACTATAGTGTTACATTTGACTTGCTAGATTAAAAATACACTTGAGGCAAATCTGAACAAGCCTATGTTAATGTATGTTAATTTAGATTTTAATTTGAAAAGTAGATCCTTAATGTAATTACAAATGTGTCAGTGCAAAACAGTTTTCACATTCAAATTACACAAGATCAGCTGAATATGCCAGTTAGAATCT
This sequence comes from Zapornia atra, assembly GCA_013400835.1. NCBI lineage: Eukaryota > Metazoa > Chordata > Aves > Gruiformes > Rallidae > Zapornia > Zapornia atra. Next base: position 23,011 of record VZTU01006470.1, read on the forward strand.
ACCAAGAGATATATCTTGAGAAGTTACTCTATTTTCAAGTAAAAATTCATACATACCTCAATATCTTGATGAAATGAGACAAATATACTTTGCAGGTATTGGTTTCTAAATTTTCAGGACTAAATCACAACCCTACTATTCTAAGTAAACTTGAAAAAAACCATTAAGAAATAGTCTTTGTTTCAATAGGTCATAATGTAATCAACAACATGGAGAAAAAAAGTAACCAGATGAAAAACATCATTACTTTTAAGGTTAAAAATTATTAGTATTCACATCCCGCAGAAGTCCCACAGAAAGTTAATAGAAATAACATTTTATTTCTCAAAGGTATTTAAGTTTGTAATTAAGTATAAGTTACACCCATGTAGAAGGAGAAAAATAATCAGCCTTTTGCAAAGTTGGGCGTTGGGTTGGGTTTTTTTGCAGTCTTACCTCTGGATATTTAGTTCTTAAAACAAGGCTAGTTCCTTTTGTAGAAGTTAAAAAGTATTATTCCAAAGCCAATACTGACTTCCTTGTATACTTTTTCCTTTTGTTTTCATCTGCATCACAACCATAGGGTTATGGGAAGCAACAAGCTGAAACAAGCCAAGACACTGAAGCAATCTCACGGGACAAAATACTGATGAAGAGCAGATTCCCTACTCAGCTGCAAGCTAGTAATTATAGGTAGATAATCCAGATGTTCAGATTTAACTCAGAAAAAAGCCTTATTTTACCTGCATTGTTGTTCACAGTCACACTAACCTGTCTTTGTAAAACTTGTAGGGCTGGAGTACATGGATGATGTCAAAATCTTGCAAGTCCAGGCACCAAGACAAACAAAGAAAGTCTATTCATAAATCTCTGCTTTTTAAAGTTTTACATACATTTTTTTAACATTTTCAACATTTGTATGTTTGTTTGTTTGTTTGTTTGAGTTTAGAACTCTGTAGAAATTTTGTTATTGTTTATTTTGGATTTGAGGTGGAAAGCTGATAGACTTTTTTTCCTGGGAGATACACTAAACCCACGGCCATATCATGTGAGACAAAGGAAAAGTGAGCATTTGTTTGTGTGTACATATATTTATATATATATATATATGTGTGTGTGTGTGTGCATACTCATACAAGGGATCTATATATAGATATATTGGCATTTGCTTGTGTGTATAGATTACTGTAACATGAGGGAAGTATGTTTTCTGTGTGAATATCATAAAGACATAATAAACACTGAGAAAGCAAGGCATTATTTTCAACATTCAATGCATAATTCTAACATATATTTCTGTATAGTGTGACAGGTTCATACTGTATTGTTATTTTATTCCTTATGCTTCCCCTTTAGTATCATAGTATATTAGCTTTTGCCATATCTTCCCTGTGAGGTGAAATACTTATAGCATATACAGAAATGGCACAGACCTCTGGTAAAATTAATGTAACAGTGAGGTTTAGTCTTCATGATAGTCTTATTCCCACATCTATCTATTCTCCAAACTGCTAGGTGCACAAATCATTGGATCTACCTGTTGGGTTTATTTGCTCTTGTGGTGGGTTGACCTTGTGTGGATGCCAGGTGCCCACCAAGATGCTGTGTCACTGCTCTGCTCAGGAGGACAGGGGGGTAAAAAAATAAGATGGAAAAAACCTCATGGGTCAAGATAAAAGCAGATTAATACAGCAAAAGCAAAGGCCACACATGGAAGCAAAGTGAAAATTAAAGATATATTCTCTAAGTCCCATCAGTAGGCAATGTCAGGCCACTTCTTGGGAAGCAGGGCTTCAGTACATGTAGTGGGTGTTCCAGAAGACAAAATTCATAAATTACAACACCGTGTCCCCATGTCCGTGTACCCATGCAGTGTGTGTCCGTCCCCCGTCATCCCCTCCTGCCACCTTATATCAGCTTGTTTTATTTCTGAGATGTCATATGGTATGGAATATCCCTCTGGTCAGTTGGGGTCAGCTGTCCTCTCTATGTCCCCTCCCCAGATCAGAACCAGTAGGACAAAATGGTTATGGCTTAGGTAATGACTGGCTAATGAAAAAAGTGAACCCACTTTCTTGTAAGGCAACATGAGCACGTGTAATGAATGGTTTATTGGGAAGACAGATGTGGTAAAGATAAACATCCCTTATTTCTCTTCCTTTCTCAGAGTTTTTATTGCTCTGCATGCTACAGAAAATCCCTTTAGTCAGCTGAGATTGGCTGTCCTTGCTGCGTCCCCTCCCAACTTCTATCCCACACCCAGCCTATATGCTTTGGGAGAGGGGAAAAGAGAGAGAGACAAAAGCGCGTTGATACTGTGCAAGCACTGCTTTGCAGTAGCCAAAACACTGGTATGTTTTCAACACTGTTTTAGCCAAAATTGCAAAGCATGGCACTACAGGGCATGTCATGACCACTTTGTAACTTTATCTCAGTCAGACCCAGTGCAATGAACAATAAGATACATTAGTAGTAGTGATATGATATTCTACATATAAAGAGATTACATTCCATTCAAAGAAATAATCCTTAGAGTGTTATGTAAAAATGAAATAAATTATGAGCTAGTAAAAATACTTACATATAGAATGATAGAGCCAGCTAATATGAGATATTTTTTAAATGTGTTAAATGCAAACAAGATTATTCCTCAATAGCTAAATGTAATAAGAAGACATATTTAATTCTTTGAATTTCTGACAATTTAAAAAAAACCCCAAACTTTTTAAAAAAAGCCAAAGAAAAAAAAAACAACAAAAGAATAAAGAATTTTCAAGGAAACTGTTCAAATATATTTTTTTCAAAGATATACAACTAAGCAAGATAGATTTTATAAAATATTGGTAGCAAATAGAATACATAGAAGACACCATTACTGCTTATTTGACAATGATGGCAAAGCAAAGAATTTTTGTAAATGCTAGCAAATGTGATGATTCACACTTTTCCTAAGATGAAATTTACTAGGCATTTCAGAACACATTCAGAACTTTGTGCATCCAGATGACATCTTTGTTCTATAAGCCGACAATATGGAGATGTCAATAACAACGTAAGTGACATCAAGCCATGCCAGATATCTGCAGAAGGGAAGAATCTAAATAAACTCATGTATGTTTAATTTAAATTAAGAAAAGGAAATAAATATTTTCCATTTCCCTCCATATTTTTTTTATAAGTGCTAGAGCTAAAGCAGAGAGAGAAATAAACATTAATAAATTCACATGAAATGTATGTTCATAGAGCTTGTATAGCAAAGAAGCTGATATTGTAATTTTCTTACATTTAAATACAGAACATCTTGGTAACTGAAGAGGGGAGAATTAATATGTTCTTAAGAATGTGACAGAGAGAGAAATACAAAAATGCTGCCAATGACTCAAAGAATCAGGCTGAAGCAAACTTGGAGATAAACAGCATCTGTAAGATAGTACTGAGGGAATATGATGGATCATCATGACTAGAAACAAGCTATTAAAAACAGAATTGTGAGCAACTTAACACTGTATGTTTCTAATCTGAGAGTTCATATGTTTTAACACTTTAAATGTTATGCTAATCAACATTTACATGGGACAAAACTGAGGCAAAATTTACAGAATTTATATTTGTGCCATAAACAAAAAATAAGCAACAAGTTAAAAGAAAAATCAAGACTAAATTAATGGAAGTGTTCAACAAACACTTAAGATCTGATCTTGTGCTTAAACATGAAACACAATTCAACTGTCTCCAAAGTTTTAAATATTTCTCATTCATGAGCTTCCAAGCAGAGGATATACAGTGCTTATGCTTGTCTACATATAATGTACATATATGTGTTCCTCTTTATAATATGAAGATGAAGAAAGACTTCTTCTAGCACTGAAGAGCCTACATGGAAACTTTAAAATTAGAGGAAGCTTTCCTTTCCTTACTTTTTTAAAAGATTTTCAGTTGTAGAGTGCTTGCTATGCGGTTTCTTTCCTCTGTTTGCTCTATTCTAAAGTTTGCTCTTGTCATAAGTGTTTCTCTTTTTGAGTGACTTATAATTTATGTGAGTATTAATACTAAACATTAAATTTACATGAAACGATATGTAATATAAAAATATTATCTTCAGAAGCTTATGTATGAGTAGCATGTGAGCAATACCAAGTACTCAGTCAAACTGTTGAAATACACGTGGAATTATTTTCAGTCTTGTAGTCCTGAAACAATAACTCTGTAGATATTAGTTTTTAAAGGATATAAAGCTAAGGAATCTCTGTAAACTTGTTTTGTAATGATAATCTGAAGTCATGTCTTCAGTCAGTTTGCTTGAACACTTTGTTGGTGTGACTAGTAACACAAGTAAATTTCCCAAAAAATATCAAAGACACAATGAGGAAAGCATTAACAAACATCTCAGCTTTTTGCCTTTCTAATGTTTTTGCTTTTCTTTCTTTTCCAATCTTGTATATACTCATCCCTATAACAATTATTCTAGCACATTTTCAGTAGGGTTATATAATCCTACCAAAGAATACAGAAAGCTAACAGTCTATAACTTTTTTCTCACTTGCAGTAAGATCTAGAAATTTATTAAAACATTTTGTAAAAAATCAGAATGTACTGCTATATTCCAAATATATGGGAAGAATTTTTAAATTTTGAACAATTGTTTTTATAACATAGTTGCGTAAAATGTTGGCTTTCAATTTTTTTTATGAAACAACTTCTGAAAAGGCTAACACATTTTTACTTCAGTATTTTTGAGTGAAAACCAAACCAAACCAAACCAAACAACCCCAACAAAACCCAAAACGAACCCCAAGAAAGTCTGTGATTAAATCACACTATCTTCAAACACAGTAGTAAGGAAGGACCTAATAAGGGAACTTAGTATCAGATTCATGTGTTAAATAGAAACAGCTAGAATTGTCCAGGAACAATGTGTGAGAGAGAGTAGATTGGCTATGTACTCAGGTATAGAGAAGCTTAGACTTTGGTTACCCTCACTTTGCATGTAAAAAGCTGGAAAAATTAGTTCTATACTGGTTTAAGTTAAGGAAGAGGTGGAGGATATACAGCAGGTCCTCTAGAATCACTGACAGACATTTGAGTTTCCTGCTGTCTGAGAAAGCATGTCTAAGTGGATAGCTTCAAACAATTGTTTTTCTTACAGATATACTCTCAGTTGTTTATGCAATTCAGTTCTCTTCTGTAAGGCACAATGTTTTAAGGAAACATGTAGTTGTGCTAATGCATAACAGTTCAGCTTGCTATTGTTTCATTGGGGTCAAACTGGGTTTTGGACTGGTGCTGGCTCAGAGCACAGATGGTTTGCATGTATAACTTTATATGTCTTTGCTGTATTTCTTAACTAGAGAGCCCTTCAGATAAAACTGGTTCTGATTTCCCTGAGATGATTCTATGGTGACTTTCAATGTGACAACTAGGAAAAAATTGTCCTGTTGTACTAGGCAACTACGGAGCTCCGAATTCTAAACACATTTGTTATTGCTGCATCACTCTGAAATCCACAACCAGGAAGTGCTCAGGAAATGTCAAATGTTTTGGGGTTTTTTTCATATGGAAACACTGAAGCTAATTAACAATACTTAAACCACTTAATATGAATGTCTGTTGTGGTTAAAGAAAACTTATGTAATTGCTCAACCATCTTTAAACCTGTATCATCAGCTATGTTGACACAGCAATGACCTGCTAGAACATAGTTTAACTGCTAATTCCAGTTAATTAAAAAAGAAAAATCAAAAAACCTGAATGTTTAATCTTACATACAAATGTGGAGAAGCACTACAATTTATTCATGTATTAAACACACACTATACTTTCCTATATGACAAGTAGGGAAAACCACAGAAAGATAACTGATGCTGATTATGCTTGTTGTGTTTAAAATAAATAACATAAAACCATTTTGTTCTAATCTTTATTTCAGAGGGACTTTTATATTTTTTGAATGGATTAATTTGATCCCAGTCTCTTCAGGATGAAGTCTCAAGTGAGTAAGGCAAAATCAATATCTATTTCTTCATTGCACATCGTCATAGTTGTTAGAGAATCACTATTATACTTCTTAACAAAATCGCTAGGCTATTGCTCCTCTCTGGTGCAATACCATTGACAGTGTGTTTTAGACTTTTACTAAAATTGCCTTGGCACTTAAGAGATCAAATGGCTTTAGAAAGCACTTAAGAACCTAATGTTGAACTTCTTAACAGATATAGACGTATTTATGCTCCTTCCAAAATCAATAGTAGGTTTAAATTCCTTTAGGTTAAAGGAAATTATTTTCAGTATTAAATGTTGTTATGCATTTTATGAGTAGTATTGTTTAAGTTTTGTCTTTAAATGATTTTTAACTGGCTTTGCACTATAGGTTACAATGTACTCCTTGGGAATAAGGAAACAATGACTAATAAAATGGAGACTTTTTTTTATTATTATGAAGTCTAAAGACTTGATAAATGTTGTGTGATATTTTATAGGCAGAATGTGGGGAGAGGGGAGGCAAAATAACCCTCCATCTCTGTTATTGTGATGAACAACTATATTAAATCCAGAGGTTTTCTTAAACTGCTGGACCAGAACCTACATGGTGCTTTTTCTGAACGCAGAATCAATCCATGACATTTTGTTTCCATAGTTTCAACACTCCTTTTTTTTGTTGCTCTGTAGAATTTGGAGATTCGTGGAATCCCAAGCTACCTCCAGCTCCTATCTCTATTACTTTGAGCATGGGTGTGGTGGTTTGGCCCTGGCTGGAGGCCAAATGCCCACCAAAGCCGCTTGCTCACTCCCCTTTTCAACCAAAAAAGGGAGAAAATATATATTGGGAGGTTTAGGATACAAGATAAGGACAGAGGGATCACTTTCCAATTAGTGCAATGGGCAAAACAGGCTCAACATGGAATAAAAGAAATAAAAGTGATTTATTACTAGTACAGTCTCCCAGTGAACCAGAGTCGGATAATGAGAAGCGCAGCCAGGTCTTAAGGCACTTTCCCCCCACCCCTCCCTTCTTAGCAGACTTAAACATCATCCAAATTTGACTCCCTTCTTCCCCCCACAACATGGCGTGGGGAGGGGCAGGTAATGGGGAGTGGGGTTCCGTTCAATTCCTCATAAGCTGCTTTCCTCCTCCAAATCTTAACGCTTTTATTTCCCCCCACAGCTCCCTTCTTCGCAGGCTTTATTTTAATTCTAAATTCACTCCCTTCTTCCCCCCATCACGGTACAGGGAGGTGCAGGGAAAGGGGGATGGGGAATGGGGGATTTTCAGTCCGTTCCTCCCAAGTTGTTTTCCTTCTTAGCTGGGGAGAGGGCATTCCACACACACCCTTCCACAGCCACACGAGGGGGTCCCACCCACAGGAGACACTCCTCAATGAACTTCTCCAGCATGAGTCCTCTCTATCGGGGAGTCATCTCCTCCCAATGTACCTCAGCACAGCTCCCTTCCATGGGGTGCTCACCTTCAGGCCCACACTGCTGCAGCCTGGTCCTCCACAGAGTCACAAGTCCCCCAGCAAACCTGCTGTGGTGTGGATCAGTCTCCTCACAGGCCGTAGATGTCTCTGCTCCCCATCCTTATCCATGGACTGCAAGGGACACCCACTCCACCATGGTCTTCTACACCTGGAGGGCCTCATTCTTCCCCAGCCTCTACTTCAGGCCTAGCCTTGGTATCTGCACAGCTTGTTATATCTTCTCACTCCCTTCTCCGGTGGCAAAATGCGTCTGCCTGCAGGTTTGCTGAGATGGGACACAGCTTGATGCAAGCTAATGTCGTTTTATTGTAGCAAATCACAAGTTTATATACTTTTGTAAAGCCCACGTGGGCCTTAGTTTCATTGGAGTGCAGAAGCCATTCTTACATTTACTATTTGCTGATTGGTTCAAAAACACTTATGAACATTATTAGAAAAAGCAACTTAGGCCTAATCACACAACCTTTACACCTATTCTGTTTTTGTTTCTTAAAGCATGTTTCGTTCTCCCCTTCAAGGCTGACCTGGTCCTGTTATGCACTTCTGGTGTCAAGATGTCTAGTTGCCCAACATTCTTTCGTCCCTTATCAACCAGCTCTTCTTTGTTATTTTAACTCTCCCAAGGTTTGTGTCCAACAAACCAGCATGTCTGCCTCCGACAGCCGCAGAGTGCTAGAATTTCTGCTTGACCCTTTCAGGCCTTGTGCCACACAGGTTTTTTTCTCCTATATGTGATTCACAGAGGTGCTGTGACCATTGCCAATTGGTTCAGCCCTGGTCAGTAGCGACTTTGGCCTTGAATTGGCTGATGTTTACTTTCTGGGACCTGCAGAGAGCTTCTAGCTGCTTCTTGCAGAAGCCATCTCAGCAGCACAGCTACGCAAAACTGTGACAATGGGTTAAGGTCTGGTTTGCACTTAGGTCCAAATCTTTTACTATGAACATAGAATCATTTTCAAGCACGTGTGGGATGTTTGTCTCAGAGTGCCATGAGGCACTCTGACGATTTTATGCCCAAAGTCTTTAGAAAGGTCTAAAAACTTAGGGAAAGATCAACTATCCTGTGCCTAGCTGCAACTCACCAAGAATCCTATCGAATCTTTGTAGGAAATTCTGTTGGTTGGTTTCTTTCTGGAAGTTTCTGAGCTTTTGTGGTGTGAACAAAATAGAAAATGTATGTTACCATGGATGCATAAGACGGGCAAAAAGTGTGAAGGGTGTAGCCTACTTTCTCATTAAGGAGATAACATATGGCATAATTACTGTCTTAGACTTACAGAATTTTATGCAGTATTACTTCCTTTGCTATTCATTACTCAGCTTGCCACCCAATGATTTACAATCTATTTGCAGAAGACACCTGTGAAGCTGATTTCTGGGGTGTGCACAGAAAACCTAGTGAGTTCCCTTGCACATGCAAAAGTTAGATTCTAGGGCTGCAAGTAAGAAAACAGACGCTTAAATGACACTGAAATATTTCACTTTCAAGCAGAACACAAAAACATGCAGCTTGTGTGCACTGAAGATGTACAGGTGCACACATTTATAGAACATCTGAATTATTACAAGATAGCTCTGGACAATTGATTTAAAACCCCTCTTGATACTGAACTAAAAGTGACCATGATATATTGCTGTTTGAGATTGATAGAGGAAGGTGATTTGGAATATTGTACTGTTCATAATATTGCCATCTAGGTCTTAGCTGCATGCCACTTTGATAATTTAATTATAAACCTATCACTTAAACCTCTCTGGAAGACAGGTGGTTGTTCAAGCAAATTCTGACTTAATCAAGCAATTCAAGATGCAATTCTATGAAAGACTGGATTGTTATAATATGCCAATGACCCTTTAATTTTCCCAAATTGGAAATCTGGATCTTTATCTGATAGTCAAGGCTTTTTAGAATGATATCCCGCTGAATAAAAATAACTGTGCTATTGATCAGACTGCTTTCTAAAGTGAAAGTTAAACAATTTTTATATGATTTTTAAAGGCCACATTTGCTCAGGCTCCCTTAAATACTGCTATGTCTTATGGGACTTCATATTTGGTCTAGTGATTTGATATAATTTCAGAAAAAATTCTTGAGATTCCATTCTGATAATCTCACTTATTTTATGTATTTGGACAACTAGGGCTCAGACTGTCTACAGCCTTTTCAAAAGGATCTCAAATTCTAAGGATTTATTTAATCATGAAAAGCTCATACTATCCTTTAAGCGAATCATTATTTCCTGTTAATAAAGTTAAATTAGAACTTTGAATTAGTGCTAATTAATATAGCAAAGGCAATGCATGATAACCTGGATTTGGTTCAAGTCTGGTGGGTTTGTAAGTAGTGTGTTGCAAGAACTAGGTTACAGAAGAAGACATACTTGGATCATGTGTGCTGTGAAGTGTACATGGCCAGTGTCTTCAAGACCTTGTCCTAAAAGTTGTTGGAAATCTGGCAAAGGTGACTCAAACAAAACAAGTCTAGATAGATAAAATATCTTATGCATTTATCTTTATATGTCCTACACACACACACACACACATTGAATTTTCATTTAAAATAATTTTCTGAAGCAAGACTTCCATGAAGCAATGTTAATGGTCTACTAACAGGCAACTCTCCTGCTGTATGTTAGACAGCTAATAGACAGCTCTGCTGCACAGTTGTCTATGTGCTGCACATGTTTTCTATGTGCTTGGGAAGTGCTGTAACTTCTAGAGTTCAGTTGACCGACAATCTGAATCTAAGCTTTTCATCAAAACCACTCAAGTTTCCCATGTCCTTTCAAAGCTAGTGTTCCAAGTCTTCTATTATGCTCTGAATTTATTTGGTTTATCAGACAAGCAGATATCTGCACATTTTACTATGTCTTAGATACATCCCAAACTGTAACTTTGTAAGCTACTTGATTTTTTTGAGGAACTGAGGCATCAGTCCTAAGAATGTCTGAAATGCCTGTGGCTGTGTACCATGATTTCAGTAACGATCAACAAAAGTTGTTTCAGACAGATCTTAACAGAACAACTTCAGTGATGTTTTCCCATGATCCCTTCCTGGCTTCCGACAATGGAGAGGGGCAATATAGAGTATTTAATATCAGAGGTTCATATTTGATATTATGAGTTCAATAGCAAAATGAACTACAGATTTCAGCTTAGGAAAGCAAGACCTCCCAGGAGGTCTTGAAATATTGTTTCATGTGACCCTTTATTTTGTGAGGTTCTTGTTATGCCCTTAATCTAGTAGAAAGGATAAAAATGTTCACCATGTCTATTTCACCAATAATGACAAGCAGAAGCAAAAGCTAAATAATGAAAAATTCGTTTGCAATGCTTTCTGTGTCTATACAGTATTCTTAGTACAGATCTAACCCTTAAGCATGGTGATACCTTGGATGAGGATGGAATCTTTTATAAAATTAAAAGTTTAACTGTAAAGAAATGCTGTTAGCATATCACAATTAATGAGAACAATTTACAAATATCTTTTTTTAAAACTTTAAACTGTAACAATTACTATTTTTTCCCCCAGAAGGTACAGAAGAATCACTAAAAAATGGCTAAACAAAAGAAAGACTAAAAGACTTCAATTCTGTCTTTTCCACCCTTCCCTTTTCTTTCACAAAGGAAAGACTGTATTGATCATTGACATTCTTCTCTCAAGAGATGCTTGAAATGACTGTGTCCTTGATAGCACTTGTCCTAATTTGGTGTCTAATTAAAAGCCACATATTCTTTACTTGCTCTCTTTTACAATGCTTCTGGTGGTCTGGGCTCAGGATATTAAAGTTCTTCATATGTTAGAAATATAATAAATGAAGAACAACAAAGCTCTAAAAACCAAAAAAAAGCCTAAACAAAAACCGCAACACTTGACTTCAGAGAAACCACACTGACGGAATAGTAGAAATGTCTGCAAACAGCAGGGCTTCAAAGTAAATGAAGGTTAAATTGCTATAAACCATAATACTGTGTTTATGAAGCTTTATCAACAGGAACTATAAACAAGCACTTCCATTAGAAAGCTGTCTTTTCAGTTTGTTTCAGGTCAAATATTAGCACATGCTGTCACTTCACTTGCATTGGTTTTAAGTGAGAAATGTTTGGTAACAGGCAGGTGGGTTGCAGGGGTGGCTTGTGTGAGAGTAGACTAGGACCTGTACCTGTGATACATAGAACCAGTTCTCCAAAATGGACCCATCACTAGCCAAAGCTAGTCCTACCTCTTAAACCAGCTGCATCAATATTTTAAAAAAATATTTTATAAGTTTTTATAAAACATACTGGCTGTAAACATGTGTTTTTAGCATTCTTTTTCATAACCAACCCCCCAAATTATATCTATGTGTGCACATGGAATCATGGGCTGATGCATGCAAACCCTCACTCAAGAACACTTCCTTGGGATATGTGGATTGTAAACATACACACCATCTCCTGGGGCTGACCAGCACTCTTTTAAAGATGATGAAGTAGAATTTAAAAGGTTGGCAAAAATTAAACATTACTACTATATAGTAGGACCAAGTAGATGACTGAAAAGAAGTATAGTAATATAAAACAAACTAGTTTGTAGAATGTAATAAGGAATGGGTAGTATTCCTGTACCATTACTCAGTATAAGAATTGTGTGTCATCAGACCAGTGAGTGGAAGAGTCACATACTGCTAATACTGAAAAGCATGTTGGCATAGACCATGCTGTATTGTCATTATTTTCACTAAATAGAACCCATAAGTAAAATATGGGTTCAGAAATAGACCTGAAAATCCAAGGAGTGCATCGGTGCTTGATAGCTATGATGACCTCAGTGAAACTATAAAACTGGGGAATCATGGAATCCCTAAATGACTGTCATTGTAGATTATCCTAAATTCTGCAGTCCTTGCCTGCTTTCTTATTTTCTTTCTGCTCACTACTAAAGATTGCCTTATGCTTATGAGTACTGCCCAAGGCATCATAAGTCTCAGGGATGTAAATCTCCAAGACTTCATTTTTCCCTCCCTCACCCTGTCAGTTTTCTTCTCCTGCTGCTATGAAAGACAAGTTTGGACAGAAATGATTATGAACTAGGTCTTATGATTTTGTGAGTCCATATAAAAACGCAGTTTGCACCTGCAAATTGCTGTCTGGAAAAGCCAGAAGAGGACCTGCAAAATAACAGACTAATGCATGTGTAGCATGTCTCTCCCTCGAAGTAGTGTGTGTCAGAAATACAGTTACTACATGACATGGACAAAACTTTGACTTCTGATTTATTGAGAATTTTTGAAGCAATGGTGACAGTGAGCCCAGCTTGGAGGACAGCCTGACCTATATGAGTTTTGTATCCTTGTTTTGTGGCAAGAGGTCCTTTAACTATGTTGCCTGAACCAGAGGACAAGTAAACATAGTGTGTGGAGCGGAAGTGTATAGAAATGTTTCCTGGAGGTGCTTCTGTGGCTCTTGTGCACAGAAGTGTTCGCATACTTAAACAATAGAAAGTTTGGGGACAATTGGAGCATCTTCAGGTAATAATGGGCCATAATGAACTGCAGGGTGGAGTAGTGTTCTATGCAACTGTGGTTTCCCAAACTCTTGGCTGCTGATGAGCAAGTTAGCAGAATTGCATGTATTTGTGGTGATGGTAGAAATAGTGATTCCTTTTGAGTAGCCTCCCTCTGGAGTGAAAGAGAGAAAGGCCGTTAAGACAGCTCCACAAGCTGTTCCCTCCCCCTGGTCAAAAGGGAAGTGGACAGAGCCATAATGTCCCCTTTCTTGTTGGAGATGAGGATTGTTGATACGACACAGAGCAGGTCTGTTACTGCTGAAAGCCAATGTCTGCACTGGGTGTGATTCAGATTTTATTTTAAGCAGCTGAATACCTGTGATCATTAAATGTACTTTGGGAGCATATCTATCAGTTTAATTGTATCTTGAAGGAATCTAGTCTGTTTATTCTAAAGCTGGAAGCCAAACCTACTAAATAGGAAAGATGAGAAAATTTGCTTAAAAAACACATTTCTGATCTGAATTCAGGAAATTTGCATAGACACTCTTTAACTAGGAGGGTGAAACCAATCATACAGGTTGTTTTCCAATGTGTTTTGTACCTCAGGTTTCTGTGATTTGAAGGAAGTTAGTGTTTGCCTTTCTAAGCATACCATAGATTAGGCAGAGACACACTTTGTGAAGCACGCTCTGCGAAACATCACAAGGATGTGATATTTCATCTTTCTTTTTCATCTGGGCAATTTTTCAAGGCATGAGTTTACCACTACAAACTGTAAGTCACAGACATTGCATGTCTATGACCTAACAATATCACAATATTCTCCCGCCTTTCTCATGTTATACTTACCATATGTTCTGTGGTCAGTCTGATTTCTTTTATCACACAGAGATTATGCCATCTGCTTGAAGAGATGAATCTTTACAGCTGTAAAATTCCAATTACAGAAGTAGAAACTCCTGACATGGTATAATCATATTTCACTTTGGTAGGGGACATTAAAATTTGTTTGATAGCACAGAATTCCAGTTTTGACTTGGAATCGAATTTTTTCTGCATGAGATTTTTCTTGTATTCATTCTATTTGGTTTTGAAGTGGTACACTTTCTTTTTCCTCCTAAAGGGAGTTCTCTAACACTCAGACTAAGGCTTTTTGTTTGTTTGTTTGTCTTTGTTTTGTTTTCAACTCCTACCTTAAAACTTCACTTGCTATTAAAAATACAGAAGTTTAAAAGCTGAAAGTTGAACTGAGGTAGCTATCCATCATTCCACACAGTAAAATTTCACATTTTTTAACCCTTATCTTCCTGTATTTTCAAATAATTATTGCATTCTCTAAGCTTTATTGAATCGTTTGTTTAATGCTAAGCAAAATTAATATAACATTTCTGTGCAGCATCTTGCAGTCTGAAGCCCAGGACTTCATTCTATTAATAACAGTCAAAAAAGATAACTAAGTACATTGCATGCCAATCATAAGGATCAAAACATTAAAATATATCTAATTATATACAAACACTTTCTTAATAATGTCTCCATGTAATTGCTTCAGTACTCTTACATTATAGTTCTGTATAGAAAGTTTTTACCCTACTTCTCCTGTCCCAGAAGTACCTTTTTATTATTTACATACTGTTAATTTGGAATTAACAATTTTTCTTTTTCTTTTCTTTTTTTTTATTTTTATGCTTCTTGATTCTCCCTGAACGATACTTCTCAAAGTAAGGAATGGCAGGAGGACAAATTGGCAGAGGTTTGGGAATCTTCCAAAAATTGGAGACTTTGCAGTAGAACATAATCGAATATCACCCTCAGGGTACAATGCTCAAAACTTCATTCACTAGCATTATAAATTAATTCACTCTTTAATTAGCAACGTGGAGTGTGAGAAGGAAATTACATGATTGGTAACATATGATGGGAATGAACTCTGATTTTTTTTTTTTTTTTTTTTCTTGCCCCCATTGTCTCTGTATTGGAATCATT
>VZTU01006470.1:47457-59843 GCA_013400835.1 Zapornia atra
GGGACTCTTCAGCCTTGAGAAGAGAAGACTAAGGGGGGACCTAATTAAAGTCTATAATTATCTTAAGCAGGGGATGCAGGGGGAATCAGCCAGCCCCTTTTCGGTGGTCTGTGGAGATAGGACAAGGGGCAACGGCTGCAAGTTGGAGCATAGGAAGTTCCACACCAACATGCAGAAGAACTTTTTCACAGTGAGGGTGAGAGAGCACTGGAATAGGCTGCCCAGGGAGGTGGTGGAGTCTCCTCTGGAGATATTCAAGACCCGTCTGGACACCTATTTGAGTGATATGTCCTAGGGAGCCTGCTTTGTCAGGGGGGTTGGACCCGATGATCTCTTGAGGTCCCTTCCAACCCCTAAGATTCTATGATTCTATGATTCTATGATAATTCTCCATCTATCATATGCTTAATAGACACTGATATACATTTATCTAAATCATAGCTTAGAAAATTATAAGCATATAAAATTTCAGGTAACTTTGAATTTTCTTAGTCTGTGCTTTTAATGAGGTTAAAATAGAGGAATTTTCAAGCTCTCCATTATTTTAACATATTAATATATGTTAAATAATAATTAATATATTAATTTGTAATGTTTATATATAATCAAATAGCGTTAACATTATTCCAGTATTGCAATCTGGGAGAAAATAAATAGTTCCATTACAATAGCAATTTATATAAAATTATTATAACTGAGTATAGAGGGGAAATTAAGACAATGAATTGAACTTTTAGACATATTTTCAGATTAATTTCCCACTGAAGATTAATGTTTAAGGATTAGCTTGTAATAAAATAAGGTCTGGGATCCTGTTTCTGGCCTGAAACTCTCCATGTGCCTGAAAGTAGAGTTGTAGTAAGTTGGCTACACCTTTTGATGTCCTTAATTTTTATGTTCATGTTGCTATTTGGTGGCCTGGACTCAGCCTACTTGTGAGGGAAACACAAACAAAAACCTTTGGGTGTTTTAGTCCTCAATTGGCAGAGTCCACAGCATCTCACAGCTGGAAGACAGGCCTAATCTTGTATTCTCTAGATGTACTCTGTTCGATAGATTTGAAATTACATTGCTGACATGCATGCTTCTAAAAGGCTGTATTTAGACTCTCTCATAACAGTGAGTTGACTTTTATTTATTTGCATCCCTCTGCAGCATACAACCCTAGAAGTCAGGATATTTGTTGAGATTTAGGACATTAAGCTTCCTGCCCTAAAGTTTCAGTGAACTGTTCTCTTTTTGCTGTTCACTAGAGTGACTTTTTGCTACCCTCAGAACTGAAGTGACTGTATAGTGTGGCAATTTCTATTTTAAGACCTTCTGAGAATCTTTTTTCTCAAGAGAAACCTGTTAGAATTAAAGGGAGGGGAGAAACAACCCCTCAGAAAGAAACAAAAAACTAATCTAGGTTTTTTTTGCCTCATTTCTTGGTATGAAACCTAGCTTCACTCAAATTTATTCTTGAATGAGTTCCATTTATTACCTGGACTAATTAATCAGAGCTTTCAGTGGTAAATTAGAATAATGTTAGTAAATCTTAATCAGTTTAAAGAGAAGAGCATAAGTGGAAATGTTGACTGTTGGATGATAAATTGTCCCTTTTCCATTATTTATTTTGAAATAAATCTTTTTAAGAAATCAAAATATTTAACAGGAATTCAGAAATAGTATTTGCAAGTCTGTGGTTCTTTCACAATCAGCGTAGTGCTGATCTCTTGCTTGAAAGAGCAATTTTATATTCATTTCCCATAGTTTACACAAGAGTTTTGACAGTACCTCAAGTACAACAGGCAATTGCTTTATGATTTATAATTGTGATGAAACATTCAATTGAGAATCTACTTTTTCTATCTATTTTCAATTGAAAATCTATTTCCTCTGCTCTCCAAAGCCTCTGAGACAAAGATGGAATTAAAAGGAAAGCATAAGGATCTATAAGTATAACATGACTGACTCTATGTCTGTCTCCTGTAAAATTTTTCAAATATCAGTTGTGGTGGTATATGAATTATAATAGCTTTTAAAGGCCTCATACAAAGCTATGATTTTTGATAATTAAATATTCATATACTTTTATTCTAGTTCATTTGGTCTCTGAAGCAAAAAGTCATGATCAATCATCTGGAAATATTGTAAATTACTTACTATTTTTAGAGCTGTGTAAACTTTCTCTCAGATAAAAACAAAATATCTTGGATATTACTACAGTTAGCATTGTATTCCCTACTTGTAAACATTCTGGTTTTGAATGAGTGATTGTTTTTCAAAGGAAATTTTTAAGGTCAGAAAAACAGAAGTGCAAGATTTATAAATCATCATGCAACAAAAAGGAAAACTCTAAGCAATGTATTAAACCAGTCCAAAATATAATGTTTTCTACTGTATCCTCCCAAATCAATCATGTTAGTTAAATCTTTGGTACCAAATATATTTTGGTATCAATATGTAGCCTGAGAACTGAGAAAGTACAGGACATCCTCAGTGCAATAAGGAATGATTTAATTCAAGCATAACATTGGCGAGGAGGGGAAGTTGATTGATTAAGCTTCCTTGTAGAACTAACCTAAAACCTAAAGTCTTTAGGGAAAATAGTAGACTAGACAGATCTAACATATGCATAGACTGTTGAAAAATGACTTAAAGCTGCTGCTGCCAAAAATGTCTTTGGAAACATTGCATCTCAAAAGCCTTTGGCCTAAATACTCCCGTAAAGTAGACTGGAAATGCCTGGAGTTTTCTATAAACCTGTCTGTCTCCATACATGCATGTTTCTTCATTCAACTGGCAGGCGGTTTGATCAATACCTGAGTCACAGAGATTCAGAGATCTGAGCCTTTTCATTGTCCCCTTTCTGTGTCAGTGATGAGCCTAGTATAGGCTTTCTGTGAACAGAAAGATAGATGGAAGGAAGTGTGGCTCAGGTAGAGTTATTACTCCCCATTAACCTTTTCCAAGAGAATTTCAGATCACAGCAAGAGAACCAGCTCCAGTTTAATGTTGACCTAGAATCCCTGTGGTAATAACAGTGAGATGAGGTAGTGGATTGAAAACTATTTCCCAGAGCTTGTCATGCTATTTTTAACTGTTAAATACCTACCAGCATGTATATCCTTGGAAAGTCTAAACATTTCAGTGGAAATTAGTTCAGACCAATGCCATATATATCAAACCAGCAAAAGTAGTCTTCAATATAGTCGTGGAGTACCAGATCTTCAACAAATTGAAATTAATAGCACTTAAAAGTAAATGGTTCCTCATTATCAGGATCTATTCATTAAAAGCAGGCATGTATTTTTTTTTAATTTTATAAAGAAACAATGCACAAATCTTGCCCTGTAAATTTATTTTTCCCTTTTATAAGACTAACATTCTATAATTTTTTCCTGTCCATCTTGCATGGTATTTCTCACGTACAAACCACAAAAATATGAATGCTGGCAAAGAATTCTAATATAAATATTTCAAATAATTCCAACAAGTAGAGGACATGTATATTAACTGGCAACTGAAACTCTTATCTAATAAATCATATCTGAGCTGAAGAATCTTCACAGAATCTTAGTTTTTTGCAGACTAGGTATCTAATTTAAACTAATCTTAAGCTTTTTCAGTAACTAAATTGCAGACAGACACTTTCAGGAATAGTTCATCCCACTTTCCACAGAAACTTAGGGATAAATCTTACTAGAGTTGAGTGTCTACTCTCCCTCTCTTCTTACCTATGTTTATTGTTGAGGGAAAAAGACATCTTTGATAAAATGTCCAGTTTTAGAAACAAGTAAGAAAATCCTAAATTTGCTATATCCTGAAATACCTGGATAGAGAAAATTACTTGGTTTTTTTTTTTTTATTTTTCATGTTGAACAGTCAAAGCAAAATCTTTATCTATGGCAGGGGGTTGGAATTCTATGACTCTTGGGGTCCCAACACAGACCGTTCTGATTCTATGCTATCAATAAGTATTATTTTATCTCATTAGTAGATTCCAAGATCCAGTTTGGCTGCTGTGAGTGAGGGTATGAAAATGTAATCTGAGGACAAACTTTGAACTCCAAGCATTCAAGCAAAAGTACAGGATTTTAGCCAAATAAGCAATCACGTCAAATAATCTAGAACTCAAAGAAGCATTACTGGGATGAAATACCTTTTTCATAAACCTAGTTACATACAATTCAGCTGTAGGCTTTCTTGATTTTTTTATTTCTCTGACTAAAATCACCTGATTAAGCAAAATCCATATTTTCATTAACTCAAATTCTCAAATGTTGTACTTACAACAAGCTTTCAAAGAAACATCTGCTCAGATAGAAATATCTTTTTTTTTTCCCCACCATCAAGCAGTTGCCTTCCTACTCTGCTATATTTTGCTTTGTTCTTTAGAACGGATACCTTATTCATGAGACCTACATATACACTTTAAAGAAACTTAACATTTTGTTTTGAACTCTGGTTGCTCAAAGTATTATCTCTACATCCTTCTTGCACTCCTTACTATGCTTTCTAAAAACAACTAAAATGATTTTACTACTCTGTCTGAAATGGACTTTTAGCTAATTTCCTTCTGTTTCATTATGAAACAAGCATAGAATGATATCTTGCAATGGTGTATTCTATAATTTCTGAAACTACAATGCTACTTAACATCTAACAATTACCCAATCTCTTACATATTTTGCTTACAATATGTTGCTTGATTATTCCATTTAGGAGACAAATAAAGTCAGTCTAATATTCACAATACTGAAAAAAATGCACCCTTATATAGCTAATTGCTCTGAAACCAAGTATGTAGAAAAGAAGCTTCTTACTGTGCATTATTCGGTGAAAGAAGATGAGGGGGTTGGGGAGTTTTGCTATGTTTTTCTACTTGCTTTGGGTTTTTTAGTGTTCACAGGCAGAAGGGGTTCAGGGTGTTTAGAAATACTTTCAACTTCTAGTATAATGCCATTGTCAGGGTTGGTTTTGTGGGTTTTTTTCTTAAGTCTTTGATACAGAAAAAATGCTTGTTCCATGATATTTTGGAGAGTCATGTATAGTAGTAGTATGAGAGGGAAAAAAATTACTGTGATGTATAAGTAATAAATTGCTCACAAAGATTATCTGCTTAGCCTTCCTTTCATATCAATAAACACTTCTAGTATGTTGAAGAATTAATATTGCAAGTCTAGGAAAGTAGTATTTTCCATAAATTGATCCATTAGATTAACATTGCTTATTTTTGCAATTATGAATGAGATTATTTGGCAGAGATAAACTGTAAAGATTCTACCTATTTTGTCTGTCTTCTTTTCAATGCAGTTTCTCACTGAACTGCACAACTCAGGCTGTGGAGCTCAGAGCCATCTCAAAACTGGACCGTGTCCAAAACCTCACATCCTGGAGCTATGCGCTCCTTCCCCCACCAACCCCCCTTCATGCTGAGCATGATGTAATTGATATGGAATACCCTCTTTGTCCAGTTTCGGTCACCTGTCCTGGCTGTGTCCCCTCCCAGCTTCCTGGATGCCTCCTACCTTCTTGTTGGCAGGGCAATACGAACAACTGAAAAGTCCTTGATGTTTTTAGATGTTGCTTGGCAACAACTAAAAACATCAGGGTGTCATCAGCACTGCTCTCATCCTAACTCCCAAACATCATTACACTGGCTGCTAGAAAGAAAATTATCCTAGCCGAAACCAGGACAACAAGTATTGTTCACATTGTTTCACACACAGTTTCCTATTGTGAGCCTTTCTAGCTTGCAAAATGAAAATCTTTTTGTTACTCCTAGTTTCACTTTTATTATAAAATTCAATCTTGACTAAAGGGGGGAGAGTTTTTTTACAAATTAAGAGCGGCCCAAAGGAGAAAGACTTGGAGGTGTTTGTGGACAATAAAATCAACATGACCCAACAATGTGCACTTGCAGTCCAGAAAGCCAACTGTATCCTGGACTGCATCAAACGAAGCATGCATAGGAGGTTGAGTGAGATAATTTTCCCCCTTTACTCCACTTCTGGGACATCCCACCTGGAGTACCGCTCAAGTCCCCAGTACAGGAAAGGCATTGATTTGTCCATGAGGAGAGCTCTGAAGGTGCTCAGAGCGCTCAAGCACCTTTCCTATCAAGCCAGGCTGAGGGATTTGGGCTTGTTCAGCCTGGAGAAGGGAAGGTTCTGGGACATGTTATCACAGCCTTCTAATACCGAAAGGGGGTATTAGAAAACACCAGGAAAGTTGGAGAGAGATTGTTTACAAAGGCCAATTGTGATAGGAAGAGAGTTAATGGTTTAAGTTGAAAGAGGGCAGATTTAGATTACATCATAGAATGCATTAGGTTGGAAGGGACCTTTAAAGGTCATCTAGTCCAACCCCCCTGCACTAAGCAGGGACACCTTTAACTAGATCAGGTAGATCAGATTGCTCAGAGCTTCATCAAGCCTGAAAATATAGATATTAGGAAGAAATTATTATAGATTAGATAGAAGGAAGAAAGTAAATATTAAGAATAAATTCTTTGCTATGAGGGTGGTGAGGCACTGGAACAGGTTTCCCAGAAGGTGGTAGATTGCTCATCCCCATAAACATTTAACATCAGGTTGGATGGAACTTTAAGTAACCTTACTTGAGGATGTCCGTCATCATTGCAGAAGGTTAGGACAAGGAGATCTTTACAAGTAAGTCCCTTCCAACCCAAACCATTCTATAATTCTATGAAAATAGAAAAATTGTTATCTTGTAACATTTTCTGCAAGTCTGATACATGGTTTTGCTTTTTTGATTGTAGTTTATGATTTAGAAAATATATAAAATTATTTGTCATCCACCAAGACCATTTCAGATACTAGGAAATGATGAAAACTAGAAATCTCCTTGTTTGAATAATCACTTTTAGGAAACTCATTCAAGTGTTGGATTGTGTGTAAAAAAGCTAAAAGGCTACAGAGATTAAATTCTTTAGTTCTTTTGACTATTTATATAGAGAACAAAGTAGCTTTACCATGCTGGGATAGGATTAAAAGAACCAAAAAACCCAACCAAAAAACTATCTAAAAAGTTGGACATAAACAGATAAAGTGGAACATTTACTGAAATAGTGGAATACCTCTTTTTGGTTGCTCTTTATGACTATTGTTGCATCTAAACCTAGCAAACATCTGGGTTTATGCCTTTCAATTTCAAAGGTCCTATAGCAATTTGCTTTAGTGTGAGTATATATAACCCTCTTAACTGTGTGAGTAGGTAGGCACATGTTGTAGGCCATTTAGTTCCTTTTACTCTTGAATAAAACTGAGATCACTACTGTAATCTAGTAATCATTTTAAATCACAACCAACATGTTTCTTACAAGTCCTGTTACCTGATCTGCTTAGAAAATAGACTTCAGAAAGAAATTCAAATTAAGGTTATATGAAGATAATCCTCCTTTTTCTGGAAAAAGAAAAATGGATTCACAAGTAAAGGATCTCTCCTCTCTTTGCCAATGAAACAGTACTGTATGACCTAGTGTTTAGGGATTGTTCTGTGGTGGTGAAAATTTGTATTCCATGTATGGAAATTATAGTGTCCTATTCATTACCATTCTATTGTAATACTCTCTGTGCATCAGACAAGACATTATTTTAAATAAATGAGTCTCATAGCCCAGGATTGCAGTTGAACACTTTTACTCTCTCTTTTGGTCCATGAATCTGGATAGTTGTAGAACTTTACAGACAGAAATAGGAGAATGTCCTTCTCTTACCCTATTAAAAAAAATCTGGCTGTTATACAGATAAGTAGAAGCTGTGTGTTAGAATACTCTTCAGTATATACAAGTTTTAACATGTATTTTGTATAATGCAGTTATGCAAAAGGCTGTCACTGTGGGAGTATTTTAGAAGCACTTTTGTGTAATCTGCTTCATGAGGAAGTTTGTGTAAAAATGTATCTACTTAACATTCATCTTTGGATCTTAAATGTCTTATGAAGTTTTTACTGAGACAAAGGGTCCAACATGAGTTCGGCTCTACTTTAAGACCTGATACTCAGTTCTAGACTGATTTTGATTTTCTTATCCCTCTCTTCTTTTGATGAAATAGGGATGTTGTTTCTACTTCCAGCAGTAGCAACTTTCCTATTACAATCATTAATATTCAAAGCAAAATCATTAGCATTACAATATCAGTCCCTTTACATTATGTTAGCAATATTACCTTACTAAAAGAGTTCAAGTATTGTAAGTCCCACCTAATTAGCGTATTTTTCAGACAACAGTAATTGTCACTGGTTCCCAGTTTCAGATAAGATCAATTAAAGATTGAATACAGACATTGGTCTTTAAACACTTCCAGAACAGATATTTAAAATTAACATACTCTTACATATTTGGGCCTGAATATAGAATATAAATCCTTGGCTTGCTGGATGTGCTTGACTGCAGGTTTTTGATGATTAATTTACCAATCAGGGAAGATATGTATGTACTTCTGTGTAGCAACACTGATAATATTGGTGCCTGCTAAACAAAGGCATAAAGCTAACATAAAACAGAAGCTGAAATTATGTGATACATGGAAAAATCCAGCAGCTCAGCCACTGAATTTATGGGATTGTTCCAGAATTGCACAGAGGATTTGAGGGAATTCTTATGATTTGTTTCCTTTAGATTTTATAGAACAGGCATGACCCAGGGAACTTTTCTCCAGTAATTGCTCTTAAAATCACTTCATGAAATCACTGCTCTTCTGTTCAACAATTGTGGGTCAGGACCTAGTTATTTCTGCAAGTCTGACAGGCTTTGAAATACTGTTCGTAGCATGTGAATCCAGCATGAAGTGGGAGTGAATTACAAACTTCTGTACTATCTGGAAGTACTAGGTAAAATCCTTTTTGTGAGCATTGCACGATAATTACTCACCTGTAACTACTGAAGTTATTACTACTGCAGACCTTGAACCTGTAAGGCATAGACAACAATTCTGAGATACAAGAGATGAACCTTTATTTGGAGAATTCTAAATAAGTAGCCTGTCCACAAACTGATGTGATGGGTTAAACCCAGAAAAGCATGCTCTACAATCTCGTGAACTAGCAAGAGCTCTCGAGTCTATCTGTCAATATTAAGAATAAGATATTGTGCTGTATTCTTGCAGTCAAGAAGATATGAAATGGCCACATTTAGGAACAGGTAAAAGATGTTCAACTTTTCAAGGCTTTAGGACTTTGCAGGTTTTGTCTGGTTTCATCTTTGCCTGTCTGAATAAAATTAGCTTGTTTAACCATATCATCAGTTTTCTAATGACCAGGTGATTATTTCCCAATTACTTAGTTTTAATTTAGCTTTATATAATCCTCTATTATAATTTTCTACAGATAGTAGCAGAAAGTAGTTTTTCTATACAGAAGGAAATATTTATCACAGCAACAGTAGCAGTCGTATGTAGTAATACAAGTATCTTATGAAAGAAACAGCCTTCAAAGGGATGTAGTGCAATGTAGAAGACCACAGGCATATGATATGAGAAAGGAGGCACAGGATATAGGAGATCTCATAGCTGTAATTAAATCACTAGGGGTCAATTAGCAAAATGTGGACTTGATTGCTGGCCAGAAGAGTTTTAAAGGTTGATAAAGAAAAATAAGAATAGTAACCCAACATATGTAAGATATCCCATGGATATGGCTGTAAAGTAGAATTTCAATGAAGAAAAATGAAGTGCAAAGACTATAATTGTACTAATTTCTTCTCATTCTGTAGTAACTTAAGCTGGCCCAATAATCATTGATTAGACTCCCAAAGTTTCAATTCTATGAACAAAACTTTTTTGGCTTTACATGTAAATATGTGTTTCTTGTTTTCTGTAACAAGTTTTTTTGGTGTAACATCCTCAGTTCCTGCCAAACATTGCATTTAACTGTTTTTAGAGGAGCTGTGCTGATTTGTAGCAATTAGGAGACTGATTTATGTTGTTAGAACTCTTCCAGAGTTTTCATTGTCAGGAGCTGACTTCTGATGTCAACAATTTCAGTGCAGTCTGTCTAGGTACCAATTAGGCATCTTGACATCCTCTCTCTGACAACAGAAAGAGCGATTCCCCTCTACCTTCAGCCTTTGCTTAAAGGAGAAATAGAGCTCTTTATCATTACATGTTCACTGCGTGAATGTAAAAGTGCTGTAGTCCGGTACACAATGAGTATATTAACATTCTAGTAACAGACCCCAGTTTCCATTATCTCCACAAAGACTCAGAATTTGAAGTAATCAGGTTTGCTTTGTCTGAACTTGGTCTGAACAGTCCCTGCTACTGCTTAAAAGGTAACAATATATAAACTAATTTATTTTAGCATAAGCTTAGGATAATTTTTAGTGTAAAACCTATTGTTACAATAATTTTGATATGTTTCTGTAACCAATGGATACCAATTCTATTCTACTAACAGCTAGTAATAACCAGCACTTATTCTGTGGAAAGTGAATTATCTACAATTCCAGAGTAATAATTTACAGGGTAGACACCCTGAAATCTGGGCAAAGGGTAAGTGCAGAGTCCCCAGAGCAATGAAGAAATATTCAGTGATCAACTATGAGGCACTGAAGAAATACTATCTTGGAAGTTGGGTAGAACCAGTTTTAGAGAAAACAAAGGGAACACAGAGCTAATGTGCAACACACATACAACATGTAGTACTTATCTAAATCTTGTAATTGTGGACTAATAAAGGAAGGACAATGTAGAACATAAATGACCCTAAAAAAATTATGGAGTCAGTATGACATCATTCCCCTTCAAGTGAAGAACTTTGGAATATCAATTATTTGCCATTAGTGTGTGTATGTGTGCTGGTTTTGAGTTTTGAAGGGGGTTTTTTGGTGGGTTTTGGTTTTTGTTGGGTTGTTTTGATATTCGGGTTTGTTTTTTTTTCTTTTTGGCTGGGTGTTGTATTGGTTTACAAAAAAAGTAAAGATGAGAATAACACCAAAGAAACAGGCAGATACTAGGCAGTTCTGTCAGTTTTGACTTCATCATGAAAGGGAATTACTAGTAATTGTATATTGTGGTCTATAATTATTACTTTCACTGTAACTGAACTAAAAATAAATATTTTGTAAGATTTTTAATATTTTAATTAGCATATCAATACATGCTTGTGTTTGTATATGTTTCTCTAGCTCACATACATTTTATGATGTGGTTGATCTCGCACCAAAGCTTTAAGTTTGGTTGTAGTTTGGATACAGTTGTGTGTTGCACTACCTACTCTTACATGAAATTGTGTAAGAGCTGAGTTGAAGAGGGGTATGGAGGAGAAAGTACAGGTGGAAGAACTACTTAGGATTTGCTTTATGTTTTTCAGATTTCTTTCTTGCAACTAATTCTAGATTTGATTCTGCTGACACTATTACATGTTTCCATTATTATCCCATTTTCATCATAAAGTCTGTACAATATATAACTATGATAGAATGGTAAGTATTTTCTTTGATAGTGATATCTGTAGAGACTCTGCTTTTAATGAACATGGATACTGGAAAGAAAAAACACATAGACTACATGCTCTTTAAGAGACACACATTTTTAACTAATGATAACATATAGTAGTAACTCCAATTTACTCTAAAGTGTAGATGGTTCAAGATAAAATTTTCAACATCTAACCTGTTCAGAAAATGTCTTTCATTTTTCTTTTTATAAAGACACAATTTCTTAAAAAAAGAGGAGGAAGAAATCCATTTCAGGAAGGTCATCTAGCATATAAATATATTGTGACAAATTACTGTCTATGTGCAAGTCTTCATTTTGGAGAGAAAATGAAAGCTGTGAAAGAAAAACTGTATCAACTTAGCCAAATGAGTAGTTTCTGAATAATATTCATTCCACAGTAGATTTACATTAAATGCTACCTTTCTGCACTGTATGTTAAAGGCTTTGTTCAAATCTAGATATTTTGAAAAGTTTAGTGGGTTTGTCTAAGCTTTCTCATAACTGACAACTGAGATGAAATAGAAGAGCTGAACAGTATTCATATGCAACTGACAGAACTGCTGAATACTGTTTTCTTTCTGAGCAGAATGGGTTGGCAGCAGAATGAGAAAGGGAGTAGAGGGATCTATACAGTACAAGGAGAGAAAGAGCTCATGGCAAAAGAATGTAATAAAAATGTAAAATATTTTTGTTATGCCTTAAAAGACATTGTATCTATTAAAACCCTTTGTCAATTACAATATTGATTTTCTAATATTTATTCAGAATATTTTTTAATAAATGAATTTGCTTGCTTATATGATATGACAGCTACTCATTGGTAAAATTTGTAGATGTGGTACCAGCTCCTAGAAGCAGCATAACCATAGTACTGAATTGTGAGGTTCAAATTAATTTCTGGGAGACAATGTGAATTGTCTCCTTGCTCAGGAGATGGCAGGA
>VZTU01006471.1:0-11763 GCA_013400835.1 Zapornia atra
TCCCCTGTTCAGCTGGACAGGGAGAAGATACTATTACTGAGAGGCTTACACATGGAGATAAGGACAGGGAGAGATCATTTAGCAATGAGTGTCACAGGCAAAACAGACTCAACACAGAATAAAGGGAAGGAAACTCTACAACTCAACACTGAGTCTGCACAAGACAAGCTTGGCCTCCCCAGGGGGGTAGGGCCAGGGAGCATCAGAGATGCAGATCTGGGACATCTCTCACACCCACCATCCAAGGACTACAACTTTATGACAGTCTGCACTGGATTGGTGTCGATTGTGGGGACATCTTATGTTTTCTCTTCCTCAATCTCTTTCTCTCAACTTCTAACCTTACTCTGGGCACACAATAGTCACAGCATTTCCAGTGTTCTTGAGTTCTACTTACTGGAATCCATGGCTCCAAATACATAGTGTACTGTGGTTTTTGCTGGCAAGCTTTAGAATCATACTGGCTTTAAAGTTGAGCCATGTGTTAGCTGCTTGCCTAAACCTTCTCTCCGACTGCTCCTTCTCCTGTCTGTCAGTGGGGGTCCCCCAGCGCATCCCTACTGGGGACTCCCCTCACCCACCCAACCTCCACCCCAGCCTCAATGGCCATCCAGCACAGACAGCCATGAATTGCAGGAGCAGCCCAGCACCTTCCAGCCCTGAGATGAAGAGAAACCACCTCCCCACCTCAAAAGAATGCACAGCCAGAAATACAGACCAGAGCACAGCTGTCTGGGTCGTGACACAGCAAACCCAGGAGTTCCCTGGGCCAAACAGCACCTTGGGGCACGCAGGGCCAGGGATGCCCACGGGGTCAGCAGTCAGGCAGATGGGCATGGGACCCACCCAACATGACACAGGTGCTATAAACCAGGCTTTGGGCCCTGTAAATGGGGGGAACCTATTGCTTCCTCGATGGCCGCAAGGCATCGTAGAATCACTGAATCCTTCAGCTGTCTTGGCTGGCAGGGACCTCTCACAAAAAAGCAGGCTTCAGGCCTTTAAAGGGCTCCTAAGGAGGGGAGTCCTCTCACCTTAAAAGTGTGGCTAGGAACTTTTCCATGAGGGCCTGGACCCCAAAACTGAGGCTTTTAGACCCAAAAGAGAGACCTGGGCAGACTAGAGAGCTGGGCAATCACCAGCCGTGCGGAGCAGGTCCAAGGCTGGGCCTTTCTGGGCAACCAGGGCAGAGAGCAGCCCTTGGGAGAGGGCTGCAGAAGGGCCCTGGGTGAGAGCCTCCATCCCTCTGGGGTGGTTTGACAGGCCTCTCTGCATTGCCTCAGCACCTCCCTGCACCAGGAGACACAGCAGTGGCATTTAAGAGAGCTGCTCCTGGCTGTGCCGGCCGCCCCAGGGCTGGGCAGAGCCAGCCATGATGCCCAGGAAAGGTCCATGAGGTGAGGGGCAGGATGGGGAAGCCTCAGTCTCCCTCCCCTCAGGAGCACTGGCATGCTGGGGCGGTGCTTTGGTGGTTTCCTCAATGACAGCGACAGCGGTGATTTCTGAACTGGTTTAGACACTGGCATTTGCCACCCTGGGCAAGGAGCTTGCCTTGGGATGGGCAAGCAGGTATGCTGTTCCTCCTCCATGCAGATGATACCAAGGTTGAGCTGCTTCCGGAGGGGCATTGGGCGTTGCTGTGGTGCGGGACAGGGTGGTGATGTCACAGAGCCCTGCCATGCTATATAGTGGTGTGCAGTGGGGACCAGCACATTAGTGCTAGTAGTAGCAGCAGCAGCATTAGCATTGTTCAGGCAGGAAGGGCCACAGCCCCTACCTACCTCCTTATCTTTCTGCTGGTGGCCCTGCAAACCCAGGGGGTCCCAGCTGCTCCATGGCGGACCAGGCAATTAGGTAGGTGTATGCAAGGGCAGCAGCCAGCCCTGGCAGCATGGAGCAGAACCCACTGCCCCTCCAGGTGACACTGGGGCTGAGCTGGTGGTGGGACAGGGCTGGGAGAGCAGTGGGACCGGGCCAGGCTGGGTGAGCCGTGGTCAGCTCCGCAGGCAGGAGGTGGCAGATGCCCCGTGGGGAGGCACAGGGATCGCGGCTGCTGCCACGGGCATTTTCCAGGGGACCGATGGGGCCAGGAGCTGTGAGAAACCTTTGTCCCTTGAGCTGTCCCTGTGTCCCCCTGCCCTGGGGCAGCTTCCCTCGGGCCTGTGTGCCCGGGCTGGAGCTGCTCTGCAGGGGCCAGGAATAGCCCAGGGGAGCGCTTCTCCAAGCCCTGGGCTTGTCACTGCCCCGTGCCCAGGGCCATGGCTCTGAGGCTGCCCGGCTGGGTCCCAGCTTTCAGCCTCAGAGATGGCCGTCCTCAGGAGACGTCCTCTCAGGAAAAGAGGAGCCTTCCACAGCTAGCCGTGCTGTGCTCTCCTTGGGTGAACCCCAGTCCCCATGGGACAGGCTGGAACAGCCCACAGGCCCAGGAAGCAGATGGGCAGCACTAGGGCTGGGAAAGGAGGTGCTCTTTCTTTCCCCTGAGTCGGGAGTTACGCTGAGCCCGAGTGTGACGTGGCCAAGGAGGGGCCGGTGCTGTAGGCCCCTCTGCCACATCACCTCACGGCTTGCTGAGCCCCTCTTGGCTCTGAGGCAGAATTGCCCCTTAGCCCAGTGCCCAGGTCCCTGCTAAGCGGCTGCTCTCTTGTCTCTTTCCATTCCAGTGTGCCCTCCATCAACCTGACCAGCTGCAAGTACGAGAGTGGTAAGCCCGAGGCGTCACAGCGTGTCCTTTTCAGCCAGGGATGAGCGCTGGTGCCGAATGCCCGCGGCACGCTCGCTGTGGCTTCATGCCTTTATTGCTCACAAGCCACGTGGAGCCCTGTACCAAGGGGGGAGTGACACCACGATGGTGGTGCAAGCCCTCCGTCCCCCGTCCGCCTGTCTTTGCTGTCCATCTGCTAACGTGGGTGAGAGGGGTTTAGTGAGGGGCAGTTCGGATGCCAGACTGGTACCCGTGCCGCAGGAATGATGGGGTAGTTCTGGCCTGCATGTGGTTCTCTGAGACCCTGAGGCACATGGACTCGGGGGGCTGAGAGCTCCCAGAACACCTGCAGCCAGGGTGTGGGCTGTGTTTAGCTGGGTAAAGCTCTTCTGTCACCTCCCAAAGGGTTCTGTGGATACCTTGCATCTCTGCGGGTGGTAGCGCAGCCTGGGGCATTTTGTCCCCCACTGTGTCCCCAGTTACATTGGGGGTTTAGCAGTCCCTGGGCCCCTCTGCCCAGCCCCTTATCACCTGCTCTCTTTGGTCCAGTGCGGCGGGCAGCACAGCGCTGTGGGCTGAGAGAAGTGACAGATTCCGAGGAGTGGATGGTGTTTTGGGCAGACAACTCAGTGTCTCTGGAGCACATCAGGAAAATGAAGCGGTTTCAGGTAAGCACCCCCCAGTCAAGAGCTGCAGGAAGAGCTCAGGAAGGAGGGGGAGACGGGATTGGGGGGGGGGCGTAGTGGAACAATGTGTTGCATCAGGAAACAGAAGCATCCAAAGTATCACCCATGGCCCCTTGTCTGCATGGGTTCCAGAGGATGCACACTCAGGAGCCTTGGCTTCTGCTGTGTCGCTGCCATCAGCGACACCGGGGCAGTCAGCAGTGCGAAGGGGAAAGCTGCCAGCCCCTTTCACACAGCATGGATTAAATGGGTCTTGATGAGAAGCAGCCGCCTTCCTGGCGCTGTGATCTGCTGGGGAGTGCAGGCATCAGTGCTTAGGGGGAAGGAGCAGATCAGTCCCGCTGCTGAAGTTCAGCTGAAGCTGCTGGAACGCAATCTTGTCCCTCAGCAGGCGGTCAAGGCCACCGCTTTAAAGCCCAGCTTCCCGTTCTGCCCACTGGTTTCCTGGGCACTGGGGGAGGATCCCTGCTGTCCCTTTGCCAACTCTCTTTTCCCTCTGCACCTCTTTCAGAAAATCAACCACTTTCCAGGCATGATGGAGATCTGCCGGAAGGACTCATTAGCGCGCAACCTGAACCGCATGCTCAGGCTCTTCCCTGAGGAGTACAATATATTCCCCCACACTTGGTGCCTGCCAGCTGAGTGAGTGATGGGCATTAAAGCAGCTGAGAGCAGGGACAGGAAATGAGGCAGCGGGAAGCTCTCTGTGGTGGGCTGGGGGGGCCTCTCTCAGACTTGGGATCCCTCCCTGTGACTGAGCGGGGTGTCCCCACACGTTTCTGGCTTCAGGCCGTGAGCCTTGCAGGCAGAGTGCAGAGGGGCTAAAGCTGGGGAGGGGCACCCAGCCAGAATGCCAAAGGGCAGTGGGCGAGGGAGGAGTGTAAATCGGCTTTTGGGTGGAAGGTCTCTCTGCAGCTCAGAGCGAGCAGGAGAGACGGCAGTGGCGGGGCGGCGGGGCAGGCTCTCGTCTGCCAGGGGCTGGGGCAGTGCCCATTGCTTGCCCGGGAAGGGCACGGGACAGGGGCACGAGGCGGATACATCCCACCGATGGCCATGCCCCCTGTGTCTCTGCCATCGCTGCAGCAGAGCACGCTGAGGCCAGAGGGTGGAGGGAGAGCGTGGGTCACTACGCTGAGCAGAATTATGGACACAGCTGGATGGAAACTCCCACCAAGTTCCCGAAGCTGTGGGGCGGACGGCCTGGCTTCTCTCATCACGTATGGGCAAGCAGAGCTCGAAGCGCGGCCCAGTGTGGCTCAAGAGCACCCGGTGTCGTGGCAGGGGGCCAAGATGCCCATTCTTAGGCAGATTTTACTCTGACTGTTGCCTGAAAACCTAGAGTCAGGGCTCCCATCACCTGCTCCAGTGCCGCACCATCCTCACGCTCAGGATTTTCCCCATCCCTGACTGAAAGCATCTTTGCTGAAAGAGCATTTCTTTGCAGGCCTCTGAGCGTTCTTGCTGCTGTTTCCTGGGGCCAGGAGTGCTGTTTCCCGGGGCCAGGAAAACTCAGGGACTGGGAGTTTTTGCAGCTCCTAACAGCCCCCGTTTCCTCCCACAGCTATGGAGCTTTCCAGGCCTACAGACGCCAGAGGAAAATCGTAACGTTCATCTGCAAGCCTCACAATTGCTGCCAGGGGAGGGGCATCTTCATAACACGTAACCCAAAGGAGATCAAATGCGACAAGCGTATCACCTGTCAGCAGTACATCTCTAAGGTAATGGGGACGATCTCAAAGTAGAGGTAGGGGTGTGCAACCTCGGGGCTCCTCCAGCATCTCACATCCTCCTTGTGTCCTCTCCCTGCACCTTCCTGGACCTGCCAGGGGCACGGAGGTGGCCGCAGAGCAGCAAAAGCCCAGTGAAAGCTTGCCTTTCTCCTGGCTGCTGAGCTGCTGGGGAGCAGCACAAGCAGTGAGACAGAGCAGCCAGCCTCGTGCAGGGCAGCCAGCAGCCGCCTCGCAGCCTTTGCTTTTCTCACACTCGCTCCTGCCTTTTTTTCTCACAGCCTTTCCTCATCGATGGCTTTAAATTTGACCTGCGTATTTATGTGCTGGTCACATCTTGTGACCCACTGAGGATTTTTATCTACAAGGAGGGTCTGGCCCGCTTTGCCACCAAGAGGTACATCGACCCCAACAGCACCAGGAAACCAGTAGAAAAGGCAAGTCTGGTGGGTTTCATGGCATGCAGCTTGCTTCTTTCCCATTCTCTGCACCCTCTGCACCTCTTCCTCCTCCTCCCAGAAGGTATTTTGGGGTGTCTGTACTTCCTCCTCCTCCCAGAAGGTATTTCAGGGGTGTCTGTGAGCTGTGTGTGTCGGTGCTGTGTGGCTCACTGTAAAGGAAAGTCTCTCATGTTTCCTCTCTCAGGATGATGCCTGCATGCATTTGACCAATTATGCCATCAACAAACGGAATGAAAACTTCATCCGGGATGACGTGAAGGGCAGCAAGAGGTATGGTCCTGTGAGGATGCAGCAGTGCCTGGTGCACGACCTGCAGGAACACTGCCTTTGAGACCCCACTTTGCCACGGCCTTTCTCAGGGTGAACGTGGTATGGCAGGGCAGCTCTTAAGTGTCTTGTGTCCTGCACACAGGAAACTGTCCACTCTGCTTGCCTGGATGTCAGAAAACAACCTGAACGTGGCTCAGCTTTTGGAAGTTATTGAAGATCTTGTTATTAAGACACTGATCTCCGCTCACCCCATGGTGAAGCACCAGTACCGCAGCTGCTTTCCACAGCATGTGACTGGAAGTGCCTGCTTTGAGCTCCTGGGCTTTGACATCTTACTGGACAGAAAGTTGAAGCCGTGGCTGCTTGAGGTGAGGGGGGAATCTCCTGCTGGGCTGAAGCAAGTCTGGAAGCAGTGGAGAGCGGAGAGCTGGCTGGTCTGGGGGAGGCTGTGCAGCAAGGGGCAGTGGGCTGAACAGAGCTCATCTGCTTGAGAAGGGCCACCTGGGTCCCAAAACCAACGAGCTGTAAAGTCAAGTAGCCAGGCGAGCTGCTGTAGGCTAAGCGGGACTGGAGGGTGTCCCTGTCCGTTCCCTGGACACCCTCTCCAAGAGCAGGGAGTGCCCTGAACTCAAGGCCTCCTTGACCTATAAGGGCATCCATAATCCCGACAGCTGCTCCACACGCCCAGTCCTGCGGGCTGTGGGGTCTGAGCAGCCGGCTGACTTCATGGGAAAGTGTGTGGTAAGGAAGGCTGGGGCTGGAGCTGGGATTGGGGCCGGGGCTGAGGCTGGCTGCTGGCAGCGCTTGCTGGGAGCTGGGGTGTGAATGAACTCCTTGTTTTGGCAGGTGAACCACTCCCCCAGCTTAACCACGGACTCAGTCCTGGACCGTGAGGTGAAGGATGCACTTCTATGTGATACCATCAGCCTGATAAACGTGCAGGCCTGTGAAAGAAGAAAGGTGCTGGAGGAAGATAAACAGCAAGTAAAGGAACGGCTCCTCCAGAGACATCAGACTCTCCCTGCATCCAGGTACCGCTTTTCCCCATCGTGCCACAGGTCCCAGTGAGAAAAGATCTCCCCAAGGCTTCAAACATCAGCTCCCAGAGGCTGTGGCACTCTATGGCCTCGGAGGAGAAATCTCCCAAGCCACTGGCATCCTGCAAGGAAGCACCAGGGCTTGTCTCTGGGCACGAGGAGACTTGAGATGCTGGGTGCTCTGGGTCCTGTGCGTCGAGGTCCATCCCCACTGAGCCCACTGCCTGGGCTTTTCCTGCTGCGGGGGGCAGGGGGTGGGTGGGCAGGAACCCCTCCAGCTCCCGTTTCAATTAGGACACCCAAGAGAACTCAGGCTGGAGCTGCTGAGCATGTTAACCCCGTACTCGGCCTGCCCCTGCAGCCTCAGCTGCTCCAAGCTCCCCGCTGGCTGGCAAGGAAAGCTCCTGACAGTGTGTGGGGTGGCAGGAACACCTCGAGCAGGGACTTTTAAAGGGAATTCTCTTGGCCTTGGGTTAGCTGGGGGAAACGCTGAGGGGCAGGGCGTGAGCCTGGGCAGCAGGGGAGAGAGCTGGAAGTGCTTCCCCAGCCCTCTCTAGGGGTAGGTGGAGCGCAGATCACCTTGGTTCCCTGCAAGCATGTGAAAGGGGCTACCAGATGGGGAAAGAAGCTTGCCAGGCCCGTGTCCCTCACCCAGGCAGCAGCTGGAGCCTCCTCTCCCAACTCCCTGCCTGAGCTTTCTCCCGGTTTGCAGGCGTGAGGAGTTGGAGAGGAACCAGGCTGCCTGGCTGGCGGAGGCAGAGCACTATGAGAATTCCCACCTGGGCGGATTCCGGCGCATTTATCCGGCGTGTGGGACAGAGAAGTACGAGCCCTTCTTCCAGCAGAGCATCTCCCTCTTCCAGGGAACGGCCGCATCCAAAGCGAGGGAGGAGTGTACCAGGTTCGCTGCCCCTGTAGTGAACCCACTCCTCACAGGGCTGGCAGAGAGACCGCTGGCTTCTGAGCCCTTCTTGGGAGCAGCTTTGCTGCTCAACAGATGCATGTGAGCTGGTGAGTGCTGGAAGGGAATGAGTCTGCAGGAGTGCATCCTCTGGAGAGGCAGACGCCCTATTCCATTGACCTCTGGGCCTGTGCTATGTCACAGGCATCCTCAACCCTTCTGGCGGGCATGGCTCCGGGTTTCAAGGGGGTTTCTCACAGCCATGCGAGTCTCTTTTCAAAGTCCTCCTGGCCCATTTCCCTGCACCCTTCTATTAGGGTCTGTTCAGTCCAGACTCGGAATCGCCTTTTGTTCTTATGGCTCCTCTTGACCTGGTGACTGAGACTCCTGGTCTCCTGCAGGCAGCAGCTGGAGGAAATTCAACTGAGAAAAGAAAAGTTGAAAGCTCTTACCAGCAAGAAGAAAATGGAGAGGAACAACAGCCTGCACAGAGTGTCAGCTGGGGACAAATCCAGGATCCATCCCAAGCCCACAGCTCCCACCACCCTCCTCACCAAGAGGTGCATGAGGACAGAGAACAGGAAGGTACCTTGCTCTTGGCAGTGGTGGTCATGAGGCACTCAAAGGCAGTAAGGTGGAACAGGGCTGGGCTGGCCAGGGGTATCTCCCAGGGAAGGGAGCTCCAGGGTTTGACTCCCTGATGTCGGGAGAGCTGACAGCTTGTGCTGGGAGGCCCTTGCAGGCACCACGCTGCCCCGTCCCATCGCTGTTGGGACTCCCACCGAGATCTCCCTGCTCCAGCCCCAAGTCTGTCATTCTCCTTAGGGCTGGGAGCAGCCTGTGCCTTGGTGTGTTTTGGGGGTCACTAGGGCTTCAACTTTGCTGAAACTCGGGTCTGTCTTTCCGAAGGTCCAGCCCACACAGTACAACTCTATGCTGCCCCAGGACATTGTGGAAGAGGAGGAGAAGGAAAGGAGGAGGGCTCTTCTGCGGAGGGAGATCCTTATCCGACGCTGGGGCATCGTGGAGCAGCTCTCTCAGCTGCTCCCCACAGCCAAGGGCCCAGCCGACACCCGGGGATTCAACACCAGCAACCCCGCAGGCCAGGTAAGGGAAGGCTGACCCTGAGAGGCCGGCACAGGAGAGCCATTCCTGGGTGGGTGGTGAGCAATGAAGCGCAGGCATCGAGCAGCCCTGGCACGGTCCAGCTCCACGAGATCCCACGTCTTGGGGTTTGGTCCAGTTCTGGGACTTTGGGGGACTGAAGGGAAGCCTGGGCAACCAAAGGCTCTTGGTGAATTCTGCACTGCAAACAACGGCTCTCCCCACGTGTCTCCCCAAGGCCAGAGCCAGCGCTGAGCTGCCAGCCGCACCGGCCTTGGATCCTGCCGCCACAGGCTCCCTGTCCATTCAGGGACAGCGCATCGCCCTCCGTGAGCGCAGCGGCCTGCACCAGGCGAGAGGCCTGCACCAGGCGAGAGGCCTGCACCAGGCGAGAGGCCAGCAGCTCCCCAGCTGGGGAGTCAGGGCTGCAGACGGTGAGTACCACGTTCCCTGCCGTTGGCCCTGAGCAACCCCATCAAGGAGGTTCCAGGGGGTGAGCAGGAGAGCTGCTGGGTTCTGCGTGTCCCCCCAATGAATGCCTGTGTGCTTGCAGGTGAAGCCCACAGTGTATCCTCCTATACGGGCAGCTGCCCCCCGCCATCCCCAGCCAGCACGGGGAAGGCCTCAGAACATGACATCGCCAGCTGAACTGACGACCCACAGCTCCTGGCTTATTAAACTGGTTTTCTCTCATCCCGACAGTTTCTTTCTCTTTTCTACCCTTTGAATCCTCCCCCCATCACACCAGAGGAGAGTTAGTGAGCTGCTGCCTGGTGCTTAGTTGCCAGCTGAGGTTAAAACCATGACAGACCTGGACAGTGTTTTTCTTTCCCGAGCACTTTCCAGCCCAGTCAAGCTCCCACCAAGCTCTTCCACCTCCCCTTCCCTCTCCCCAGAGGAGTGGAGTCAGGGCAGTGCCCGAGGCAGAGCTCTGGTCCTTTGCCCCAGAGCCCCTGAAGGCCACAGAAGCTCCTGGGTGGCAGACAGAGGCATTCAGCCACACAGATGGGGGCATCCTTGGAACAAGGAACATGCCAGGTCGGTGGCACTCTGTGTTCCCTCTTGTCCTCTCCAGAGAATGCGGAGAGGTCTGCACGTCCTTCTGTGCCATGCCCTGCTCCCCCTGGCCAGCAAAAGACCCTCAACCCTGGCAGTCCTCTGCCTGCTTCTGCTTCCTGAGGGACAGAGCAGCTTGCCTCGAGCTGCTGCAGCCCATTTCCCATTCTTTCCTGACCTGCCTGGCCCAGGCATAGAACTTGCTGCGCGCTCGTTTCTTTTGCTTCAATTCAGAGAGGCAAAACTATGGGCTGAATCTTCAAAATTGGGCTAGGGTTCCTAAAAGAGACACTTTGGAGCCAGAGAAGGAGGCTCCGTACTCTAACGTGGAGGCGGTGGGCCTTCCAAAGCAGGCAGCCCCACAGCACCAGGGGCAGAACTGCCCCCACCAGACCCGGGGGCTGCCCAGCCCGGCCACCTCCACCCCAGCCTCAATTCTGGACGCTCATGTCCAGAATTGTTCCTCCAGGTGTGGGTGGCAGGAGAAACACAAACCCTGTGGATCCCAAAGATTTCAATCAGAAGTGCATAGAAGGCACCTCAGCCATCTTGGGCTCCCTATGGTGTGGGATGGCCTCGTGTTGTGCCATCTGTCTGTGGAGGAAGAGGCACAAGTGGGTTGATGGGGGGTAGGTGGGGGGCAGGTGGTGTCCAAACCTCTGTATTCCATGGCTGCTATTAGCCATGAAGCACTTACAGGTAGGGTAGTGCGGGAAATGGAGGAGCAGCCCTGGAAAGGAGACACAGAGTTGTTGGAGGAAAGGCCTGAAAGCAAGGGAAAAAGCAGGAAAGCAGGAGTTGGAGGGTCTTGTGGAGAGGGAAATTCATGTGCTGTTGATCAGGGAGGTGCCATGGTGTGCTCTGTAATGTTAGAGAAGGTGCAGACAGAAAGACCCCTGCACAGAGGGAGTCTGCCAGGGTGGGGCAGGCTTTTGTAGAAGAAAGCTGTGGTTCTTGTGTACTGAAAAGTACTGAACCCTGACTGCAGGCTGCTGCCTCAGCCATCCAGAGGGGATAAAAGTCTGTTTAGCTGGCTGCAGCTTCAGGAGCCTGGTCCCACACCACCAGCTGCGCCTCGCAGCTGGACAGACGGACAGCCGATCCCAGCTCCTCTGAGAGCCGGAGCCGACGGCAGCAGCCATAGTCCCTTGTACCTTGAAAAGCTGCATGGCCTCAATGCCCATCCAGTGCAGCCAGCCACATTTTGCAGGATGGGCCCAGCACCATCCAGCCCTGAGATGAAGGGAGAGCACCCCCAATCCCATCACCCCATCCTCCTGCAAGGGCCTGAGGCAGCCCAAACAGGGGACGGGTTTGGGGTGTGTCGACAGACTCCTTACCAACAGCTGCAGGCTTCAACATTTATTTCCGTATAACAGCTCAGCAATAAATGCAGATCAGAGCACAACTGTCTGGCTCATGACAGCAGCAAACCCAGGAGTTCCCCAGGTCTGGGCTAAACAGCATCTTGGGGCACGCAGGGACATCAATGGCCACGGGGTCAGCAGTCAGTAAGCTTGCCATGGGATCTGCCGATGTGCAGGGCATGGGACCAGTCTCCTAAATGGGGACGCTGTTTGGGCCACAAAAAGGTGGGTTTGGACACTCAAGATGCGGCTGAGACTGTAAAAATGATGTGCTGGGCAATCAAAGTGACATTATGGAGCTAGAAAATGAGGATTGGGACACCAAGTAAGCCTCTTTGGACTTTGAAAATGAGACTTTGCCACTGAAACTGAGCCTTTAGACAGCAAAAAGAAGGTCGCTTTGGAGCCTTTGTTGCTGCAATGCTCCCATGCCAGAGCAGCTCCCAAGAGAAG
>VZTU01006474.1:0-19528 GCA_013400835.1 Zapornia atra
TTAAAAAAAAAATAAATTATGAATCTTTCAGGATAGGCTTAGATAGCATCTGGAGTTAACAGAGCTGTGTCATGTTATTCCAGATAATAATGTTACCTAAGAGACCTCAGGGAAAATAAAGTTGTAAGAAATTATCTTTCATAAACTATATACAGTAGCTAAAGAATAGGAAACAAAAAACCACCCCAACATTGTTGATATTATTCATGGAGAAAAGAGGTTTTTAAATGATTGATATAACTTTTATTTAGTTAAAGCCAACTCAGATTATCACAAAGAAAACCTGAAGCACCTTTAATAGTGTATTCCTGCAGTGTAGCTCTTCCTGTGCATAGAACCCAGGGGCTGTTTACTGGTATGTTATTAATGACTTGACTAAAAAATCCTGTGTGTATATGTTTGGAAAGTTAAGATATGCTGAGCTAATTACAGGTCAGAACTGTGTAAACTGATATCAACATTAAATGATTTGCAGTTACTGTTAGAGGTGATGTCTCAGAATGACTTTTGAAGGTATAAATAGACTCTGACTAACACATTAGCATTAGTGTGTTGTTGACTTCCCTGTTTTAGCATACTTCTAATTCCATTCTAGCCTCCGCTTTTGGATCTTCATAGGTTAGTAACATGGTCAGAATTGGGGGGGTGGGGGGCGGAAACAAAAGCAAACTGACAACCAATCAAGGGAATAGAAAGTGGTAATCTTAACATAACTTTTCTGTTTAATCCTTATGTGATATAAAGCCAGATGCCATAGAAAATTGCTATAATCTGGCAGTTACAGAAAGAAGTGGACAGTGTATTTACTAATGTTTGCTGATGACGCTAAAGTTCTGCAAATAAAAATTACAGAGGAAGTGAGAATCTCCAACTGTCAGGAGGAGTCCTTGCAGTCTATAACAGATTTGTTTTTGTAACAGCAACTAAATTTGCATGAGAAAATCAGTATTTGTATATATCTATATAGACATAATAGCTAAATGCATATACTTATGAACTTTGAACTCATACAAACTTTTAATGAGAACGCTTAAGAATATTTTGGGAAGCTCAGATCTGTTATCTTGTCATTGTAAATAAAGAAGAAAAAATAGTGTGTTTATAGTAGGTATAAAAAAAAAGGGTAAAAAAAATAATCATTCCTGTTCTCAGAGGATATGTCAATGTTTTCAATACTGTCTAACCTCTTGTCCTCTTGTCATATATGAATGGAGATAAAACCCGATTAATAATGAAAAGATGTTGTGAAAACAATTATTCTGAATTAGTTATTAAAGAAAAATGTTAGTGCAGTTTGCTTGAAGTATTTGTCTTAAGGATAAAGGTGTAAATTGATTAATCACACAATTCAAACAAGTTTAATTTAAAGTTAGGATTAAAGAACAAACCATGTGTCACTTAAAGGGAACTACCAGTTCTAATGAAATGCTATTATAATAGCATTTTCTTCCTGACCTAACCATTCTATGATTCTATTCTCTGGACTTCTTTTGCTTGAAACTTTCATGATATAATGAAAAATGGTTATAACACTTGTACAAGCTACCTATTAGTCACTAGGAGAAAGGTACCAATTATAGTACATTGTGAAACATTCTTAATACTTTATTTTTTCTCACTTATAGATTTTTATGAGATGCTAAATACTGAACAATTTCAAATTTTAAAAATGAGCATGAGCTGCTAAGTAGTACATCCTGAATCAGCCAGGGAAGTATACATTCTTAAAGCTATTGATTCAGTCTCTCTACAAATTCATATTATTTCTGTATAACCAAGAATAGATTGATCATTACTTTTTGTAATCCAGGAGTGATCTTTTTGTAGTGAATGAATATGTGTAGACAGTGGAACTAGTGAGCTGTACCAGTGAGAGAAATTTGGCTGATCCTGGGATATTGGCACAGGAGTTTCAATGTGAGGCAACTAGCTTCCAAAAATGATTATGCAGGTAACAGTGAATTGCTGCCTAGACAGCAGGTATTGTGGCTTAGCTGCTTACCTTTTAAGAACTAATTTCTTATTGCCACCTACAAGTTTATTCCTTCGCTTGTTTTGCAGGGGGCCACTCAGCAATAGAAGATGAGAAGCCTTTTCCCTTTTCCCCTCCCTCTAAACTTATGAGAAATTGGAAAGCCTTCATGTGCCACCAATCTCTTGATAAAGATTATTGCATATTGTGAATTATGACAATTTCTTACTGGCTTTATTAATGGACAATGTTCAGAAAGATACAGAGAATAAAACTAGAAAAGTCTCTCTGTCAGTGTATCAGCAGGGACTCTGAAGAGACATCAGTGCTGTCTCAGGTTCTATATCTTCTGCAGATATTTGTATATTGGATCCAAATCTATTTCCATTTTTTACTCCATTGTACCTTAGAGACAGGTAAGAGACTACCTAGGGTAAACCAGTGGAGAATGATTAAGGGAAATTATTTTCTAACTTTGTCTATACTTACTATTTCCTTTGATTGGTGGTTCAATATGACATATTGTCATACCTCTAAGTATGACAATCAGTTCCTGGCATTTTGCTGTGGAAAAAAAAAATTGTTGACATACAGTCTGGATATACTCTTTATGAAACTAATTTTATCTACATTTCTGAGAGAAAGATATAAAAAAAACCAAGGAAATGACAGGCTGTTTTTCAAGAATTTCAATCTATCACAAATCCCTACTTTCAAGGGATGAACATGGCTACAAAAATCACGTCTATTAATAAAAAAACAAACCAAAACAACCAAGAAACAGACCACTAAAGAGAGGACAAATACATAAAATTTTCTTCCTTTCCTGTCTTCTGCAGCATCATGCTTATTATCATACTGAAGCTATAAAAGCTCCTGGACCAAAGAAGTGACTGGGCATGAAAATCTGGAATTCCAAAGGATTGAATCCTTCCCAGTGAGTAGGATCTGGGATTTAAGGGGAAATTACGAACTGCTGGGGAACTTGCATTAAGTATTAAGGAGTAATTTGGAGTAATCAGTTGAAGAGAAAGGAAAAAATCAAAGACAATCTGAGGACAAAAAAAGTCTGAGGGCGAAACACTTAGACTGTAGAAAATATACTTAAGGAACCATATGATACACTAGACAAAGCAGTAGGAAATTATTATCATTTGAGTATATAACATCAAGTAAAATAAAAGGATACTTTAGGGCACTTAAAATGGCTTGAAGGACATACTTAGGATTGTGATAGTTCTTTCCTCACAAGCTCTGTTTTGCTGAAATATTATTGCAAATGTCCCATGCATCTGGAATATTGTGTCCAGTTCTGGACCACTCAGTTCAAGGACAGGGAAATACTTGAGTCCAGTGCAGGGCCACAAAGATGGGTAGGGTAGGGAAANAAGATGGTTCAGGTAGTGAAATATCTTCCTTAGGAGGACAGGCTGAGGGTGCTGTGTCTCTAGAAGAGGAGACTGAGGGGTGACCTCACTAACGTCTATAAATATGTAAAGGGTGAGTTCTAGGAGGGCAGAACCAGGCTCGTCTCAGCAAATATCCAGTGATAAGATATGGGTGCAATGGGTTCAAGCTGGAGTATAAGAAGTTCCATGTGAACATAAGGAAAAACTTTTACTGTGAGTGTAACAGAGCACTGGAACAGACTGCCCAGAGAGGAGTCACTTTCTCTGGAGACATTCAAAACCCACCTGAACATGTTCCTGTGTGACTTAAACTAGGTGATCCTGCTCTGCCAGGGGTGTTGGACTAGATGATCTTTTGAGGTATCTCCCAACCCCTAACATTCTGTCATTCTGTGACTCTGGTCTATTCTCCCTATGTTCATACACATTGCCTTACATGATACCCTCAAGGGCAAATTTACAAGTTCTGAGACAAGATAAATTTTTAACATGAGGAAAAGTTAAAATAATAAACATGAGAATGGGAACACCATTTAAATGGAAGGCAGTATCAATTTATGTTTTTTAATTAAAGTTATATACTTCTGTTGAGATTGACTCAGATTAAGCTATGGTTTATGGCAAATCATATTCCTGTAGAGGTTTTAAATGTAAACAGATGTTGAGGGACAGAGAAAAAGATTGTAATTACTCTACAGTTGAGGCTTCAGGTGCTCCGTATCAGCCAATGGAGATGAGGTTTTCACACTTTATCTGTGCCCAGCACTTTCAACTGTAATGTTTATCATCAGACATTCAACATTTTGTGAACTCTAGTGAAGTTGAAAATTTTGAGTTCTACCGATTTTGCTCAACATCCAAAAAGGATACTTTTAACACATCTAAAGAATAAATCTTATTTTGTCATTACACATCCACCTCTCACTTGTTTCTTTTTTTTTTTTTAATGAATTTTAAAAAAATCAAACCTAAGGCCAGCAAAGCATTGTAAAAATGTTATGAGACAATTTCATTACAGACCCAGCAGAACAGGGATAATTGAGCCCATGCCTTCAGCAAGAAGATAAATCTAACTCTGTCGCTCTTAAAAACACGGTCCATGTGGAGCACATCTAATACAGCAGTTCAAATACCCTTAGAAGAGTAGTGATAATAAAAAATATAATAAATCCTCAAATCTGCTTAATTCAATACCTGAGTGTCCAGGGAATATGTTAAATTAAGAGCAGAGTATTTTGATGAAGATCTCATACATACATGAGCTTTGAAAGCTGTATTTTTTAAGGTGGATTTAGTTATTACTTAGGACCTTCAACACTTGTCTGTTCTCTTACTTATCAAATATGATCTCAGTTTAACCCTACACATATTAGATAACTTCCTATTCAGAAAGATTATTTTAAAAATGCTACAGTTAATATTAATCTACAGAATTTACAAAGCTGTTGAGGGTCCATTTTGATTCTCTGTAATATAGTGACATATTAACTGGCATAAATCCCTGCCCATTTATTTGGTTTGGTCTAGATGAAAATGAAAAGAGCTGTAGTGAGTATATGTAATGAAAATGGCCGTTCCAGCATTCAAGTATAAGTGCTCTAAACCAGCTAAGCTCAGGGACCTTCTTAGTCTGCAGTCAAGAATTAGACAAGGACTGGAGCAAGATATAAATGGGGAAGAAAAAGCTCATCTACTCTTCTGTTGTAATACCTAGATTAGAAAATACATCATTATGTTAATGCCTCTATGTAACCGAATGTGGTTTTTTTCTATTTGATGCTACTGAGAGGTCCATAGTGTCTTCTGAGAAAAACTGAAATTAAGTACTTCAAGCTTTTTCTATTTATTATTTTAATTTTTTTTAATGACTAAATGGATAAAGTATCATGATTGCTCTTGCAAAAGCATACGGAAAAAAACCCCACAGGTGGTACTATTTATAACTGTGACCATAACCTGTAGTGTTTATGTGAACTGTTAGAAATTTCCCTATCTTTTCAAACCTCTTTAGTTTCAATATGCTCAAAATACATTCCTTCTTGTGGTAGTTCAGCCCCAACCAGTGTCTGAGCACCACACACCACTTGCCCACTTCCGAAGAAGAAATAGACAGAATCTCCATAGGTTGGGATAAGGACAGTTTACTGACAAAATCACTATCAAAGTAGAAAAATAACAGCCTGTGTCAAATTTTGCTCACACCCAGTGATAAGAGTGCTGCACAACAAGGACTGACCAGATGCCCCAGCTGCACTCAGACTGCCCTGGAGACACCTAGCAGTGTCCTTCTTCCCCCCTTTTATGGGGAAATGATGTCAGGTGGTGTGGAAAACAG
The DNA here is from genome assembly GCA_013400835.1 of Zapornia atra. NCBI lineage: Eukaryota > Metazoa > Chordata > Aves > Gruiformes > Rallidae > Zapornia > Zapornia atra. Next base: position 5,717 of record VZTU01006474.1, read on the forward strand.
TCCAGGCTGACTCAGTTCATCTGTGCTGACTGCTTGGTGAGGTTGACTCTTGTGTGGTCAGAACCAGGACACTTACTTTGTATTCTGTATATGAAACGAGGGAGAACTGTTTCTCTAGGACTCTGTTTTTTACAACAGTGCTGGAATTGTTTGGCTTTATCACAGCCAAAGGTGTTCTGCATACTTTTCATCTCTGCTGTATGAGAGGTATGAGAAAATACTCTGGAAGGCAAGTTTAGTCCTTTATATACAGTTATTTGTTTCGTACTGATTTTTGGGTACAGCAAGAAGCTCTTTGTAGCATCTTGTAAAGCAACACCTGCAATTCTTATTTTCTTATAATTATGTATAAAAGTAAGAGAAAAGATAAAAATCCTTGTAAGGCAACTTTTTATATGTACTAGTGATTCTAAAACAGCTATTGAAAGAAGGTATTTTCCCTACTTGTTTATTTCTTCTCGTTCTGAAACTCTATTCAAAGAAGCGCTAATTTTTTTTTGTTACCTGATGTTATGAAAATAGTTTGCCAGACATTTAGTATGAGGAACAACTGGCCATAAAAGCAGCGCGTCAAAAGAGGCAAAAGCATTCATACATGTACTTCTGTGAGGTATCTGAACCGCTTCATTTCTATTCCAGCAAGTCACTCATTTTTGCCTGGAAAATTACTGCCACTCCCAGTCCCAAACAGTTTTCTTTGGAAAGCAAAAGTATTTTATTTTCTGAAGACCGTTTGTAGTGCTTTGAAGGTCCGTACTGGACCCATGCTGAATCTATGGTCTTCTGCCAATTAGTGCTGCATGGGAAGCGCTTGAAATCATGTCTGCCATCCCTAGCCCTCATGGCTATTTTTGACAGTAACTAAGCAGCTTGTTTTAGTTTAGAAAGTTCACTAATAAACTCTCAGCCCTGTAAAAGAAGTTACTTCACCTTTTTTTCCCACAACCTATGAGTCTGCTTTCAAAACAAGCGATAACACTTATTTGGTATTTTAGTAAAAAATGTAATTCTATTTTACATTTATTCACCTTCTTTCTTGCAAGGGAGGAGTGTGCAGCTGTTGACATTATGGGGTTCAAAAGCCGTCTCTGCCTAACTGCATATTAAACAAGCTATCATGTAGCAGATAAGGAGGGTATTACTGCTGTGGTACCATATAAGTGGTACACAGTTGTGGTAAGTATATAATTTACAAGTAGAGAACTACAAATTTAACTTGCATATTGTGAGACCTTGCAAGGAACATCAAAAACCTTTGCAAGATGCAATCTGCAAGCTAGTCGCTTTCACTGAAGAGTTAGAATTACCTTTACTGTGCTGAGTTCAAAACCCAGTGAAATCAGTGGGACTCCTGTAGATCCTTTTAGTTGTACTATTCACCTAGCTGGAGCTCAGCCTGTACTCCCTATTCCTCTACTATTGCAGGTGAGAAATGTTCTAATTAAATTATTTCCTGACTACTTAGAAACTGTGTATAAGGAAGAACACAGTCACTTTCCTATAAGGTTGCACAGCCTCGCCGGAGGGAGAAAAACAGCAGAGAGGCTTGAACACATTTGAATGACAATGGGCTTGGTGATTCTACTCTTTAAAAGGAGGATATATAATCAAATTGAATTTAAGTCTTGAAAACAGAAATCAAATTACACTGCCTGCTTTCAGAATATTTTCCTTTTTGATGTATGAATAGAAATTTTCATAGTGAGAAGTCTGGTGACAAATAATAGAAGCAAGCAATATCTCTCTAAGGCTTTGTTTGTTAGCTTCAAATGTGTATCACACCATCCTTGAGACTGAGCTCTTCTCGCATACTTACATCAATTGCTCTCTTAGTAAGGTGTAGAACTTTGTTCAACTCGCATAGAGTGAAGAAAATGATACAGTGTTTGAACTTTGAACAAAAATTATTTGTTGGTTCTTGTTGTTTGTGTCTTAGTCCTAATTTTCTTGTGTGCAGTTTTTTGTGGGGTGTAGAATTTCATTCTTGCACAATTATCTTTACAAATACAAAGAAATTGAGTGTTTGCAAGCATTTTCTTGCTTAAAATAAGTATGACTTTATATCTACATATTCTGATTCTGCACTTCAATGCACCAGTTTAAACTTAGAGTAACTCTGAAATCAGCAGAGTAATACAAAGTGTTTTTTGGCAGGCTTCCTATGTCTATAAATCAATCCTGAATGCAATAGTAACAATTTTCAAAACCAGGCAGTTCAGCAAATAACAGTATATTGTATATATTTGTGTGGCCATTTTAAAGAAATTGTTGTTATAAAATATGCCAAATAATCAGCTTTGAACATTAAAAACACCTAACTGAACAGAAATAGGAACATATGTAATTGAAAAAAAATGCGTACAATGTCCTTTTACAAGGACTACTTGCCTTTACTGTTTTTGCTAAAATAATTAAACCCGCAGTAGATGTTAATTCTGAGAGGGTTGTCCAAGCTCAGCCATCATCCTTGGTTAGTTTCACTATTTCATACAAGATGGAATCCTTTCCTTTAAACTTTGAGTGAGCAGATTTTGTTTCATTTATTCAACAGGAGCTTGGGCTGTTGTCCAAAATTTGGCTCTTTATCTACTGGGAGGATATAGCTGCTCATCTGAGGTGAAATAATTTTCCATCTCTTTTTCTGTGCCTGAATATGTGACTTGTGAGTATAATAAGCTCAATGATAGTGCATTTGCTCTTTTGTTTTTCATGAAATTAATAAAAATAAGGATGATCACAGACCTATTCAGTTTTTTTTTCCCCCTTTGACTTTTAAAACTGATTTCTTTCATTAAATATACATTTACAAAAGTAATGTATTTTTTATATAGCAAATACATCGGCTATTCAATCAGAAATGTTGAATAACAAGAACTGGGGGTCACTTTCTGGTGTATCTGTAAAAAAGGATTTTACTACTAGAGGCTAGTTTCTCAGAGTTCTTGACTGTTTGTATTATGAAATAGGTGGTGATCCCCCCTTGGATCCAGCTCATCCACTCCCCATGACCAATGAATGAAATATAAACGCAGAAGTACAAAGCTTTTGTGAGAAAGGGCCCGACAGGAGAGATTCATAAACTATTGCAAAGTCATCAGCAAAGACATTTTTGGGGAGGGTTTCTCACTTTTCCCTGCATTGAGTTTAAAAAAAAAACCAAAAACAAACCAGAAAAAAACAGGTATAGAACTTAATCACTAAAGCTCAAAGTCGCTGTATGCTATTGCTGGAAGGGAAGAAGGTTATTATCTCTTCATGGCTGGCTGAAGCAACAGCTTACTCCCAGGCCATTCACCACCTAACTGAAGTTCAGTTAAAACCAGAGGAGGTGAGTCTGAAACATGATCATTTAGACCCTGTTCCAAATCAGAACTAATGCTAAATCTCAAAATTATTGTTTGTTACTACATATGAGTTGCTTTTTTCCAGGTCAAGAGGAAATTGGGATTTTGCTTGTAGTTTGCACTGTTGGTTACTAAAATTAAGTTGGAATACTCCATGCTTGCTGTAGCATGTTTCCTTGTAATCTCTCTGAAATTTAATGTACTTCAAGCTGATTCTTGCTAGTACTAAAATCAAAGTTGGGTACTGAAGCAGCATAAGTACAGAGATGGAAAAAAAGTTAGGTGAGGAGAATTTGTGTTTCCAAAGAAATTTAATTTTATTAAACTCAGTCCAAAGAGGTTTGGAAGTATTATGGACACAGCCATCAATACGCTGGCAGATTTCTCACTGTGTAAATGTAGGAGGGCATATTTCAAGAGTTAAATGGTGGAATGAGAATTGAGATGTACCTGGACATAATTAGTTGATTAGGAAAAGCGTCAGGGTGTATATGGGTACAACATCAGTCTGCAAAGTCTGGTGAAATGCCAGCAATACATGTAGGGAGTGGAAATTGGTTTGTGGTTTGGGTTGGTTTTTTGGTTTTTTTTTAAAGGCAAGCAGACAAAGCATGGTACTATGATGCTATTCAAAATGAATGCCAGAAGAACTTGCAAAAAGAACTATTTAAAAGTAATCTTTTTCACCGTATCATCCAATATGATATCCATTTGTGACAATCTTTAAATTGATGCTTTACAAAGTAAAATAAGCTAAATATTTTATTTTGAATTGTGTTTTTGTATTCAGTCATATTTCTCAAAAATAATCAGATTTGCTGTCTTTTTTGCCTTGTTCTAAAAGGTTTAATAACAAATCTATTCAAATTTTCATTGAACTTTTATGTCCAAAAAGATAAAAAAGACACATGAACCATTTTGTTTCAATACCAAGCATGGAAAAATGATCTATATAGTTTGATATTTCAGTACAAAGTATTTTATTGCATTAGTTGGTGTATATTTCAATACCTTCAAAATTGTTCAGAGTAAAGAAATTGAAAAAAGAAAAATGTGTAAATTAATATTTATAGGAGACACTTATTTTCATATAATTTTTAGAGAGTTATATACTGAGTGATTCTTTATGATCCACTTTTATTGACAGAGCTGACCACCTAACCACCTCAACAGATGGTGTCTCTCTAATCTAATCTTTATGATTATGTTGACCACATAAAAATTACAGTTTCTTTATAACTGCCCGCAGTTCTTGGAAGCTGATACCTCTATAAAACTGTGAAGGAATCACTTCTGTTCAGCTTTGGTTTATTTTGGAGTGGAAACTAAGTTTATCCAAGGCTTTTGATGTATGAAAGAAAGAAAAAAAACATTTCTCCTTTACAAAACAATAAAAAATAGTGAAAAAAATGTAACTATTTCCCTGGAAACTTCTTCCTGATAAATCTTACCTTTCATTCATCATATTAGATTTCTATAGGCAACTTCTATTGCAAGAACTATCACATTGGGTAAAAAATAATTTTGTTAATATCTGATTCTCTCTTCCCTGTCTTAAAGGTCAGTGCTTTCATATGCAGACAAGCTGCTTGATATGAATCAAACATCAATCTGCAGGAAAGAATTGTTATCTCTATTGAATCTGGGTAGTATGTACAAGTTGAACTTTCTTATGACAGTGAGGTTCATGGTTTAATTACATATTGGTGTGGGAGTTCTTAGTTTTTTATGTACACTGGATCATTAAAAGTAGCTATCAAAAGAATAATAAACACAGAATTCTTTATCATTTTTTCTTGAGCACTGCAACACATTAACATGAAGTAATGAAGAATTTCAAGATAATGTACATCTCTGGGAGAAACAATGTTTATACTGAATGTGTAATAGAAATCAATGCCAGTGTTCTGTTCGAATTAAAGTACATGTGTTTTCCTTGAAAAGCAATAATGTCCTGTCTACAAAAGACAGCCTTTAGTGCAGAAACGTACTTCATCAGTGTTCCTCCCTCTTTAAATTTAAGATTCTTCCCATGCTTACTAAAGCCCTTCTTCTGACTGCAAATTTGGTAACATCATCAACTTTCTCACTGGAAGGAGTTTTGAAGAAGCAGAGTTATCAATACTTGTATTAATAAGAGGTTGGAACAATGTAATGGAGAGATTTTTCCAAGGGTAGGAGCTTTTCACTCTTAAAAGCTTATAACGTAAAATATACTTTCCGATGTCAGAACGGACTTCATCTAATGCATCCAGGCTTTCAGTTCTTTAGTGTCACTAGTAGTGGAAAATCACTGCTAAAACTGATGTGTAATTTGCTTAGTTTTATTTGATGAGAGATAACTGTGAAACTTTGACACCATGTCAGGTTCAGTCAACAGCTCATACAACTTCCAGATCTGCCCTGTGCTTCTGCCTAGCAGATGGGAAGCCAATGATTCCAAGCTTATTTTTTTTGGTGTTTCTGATATTTCTGAGGCAAAATATCAGTAAATTTCAGTTTATTTCTTTTCAAGTATTTGGATCTTATTTAAATCTTACTAGATGCATATATTTTCAGGAATTTTGGATCTATCACTTTCTTAGCCAAGGACACCCTTTATTTTGTTAAACTTGTGTTATATTTGACTATGATATAAACAGAAAGGAATAAGCAAATCACTAGCATCTGCATCTCTAAACTATGCTGTCTATATGTTAATTTACATATGAATTGAAGAATTCACATGCAATTACACTGCTAGCTCTACTGCTAAATGGATTGTTAAACTGGGCTATAATTTTTAGTTTCCAAAGGTTCCTTGGTTGCCTCTCACAATATTGTTTACAAATGTTCTAGAAATTCACTGGAAATGCAGCTATAGCACAACCATAATTGTCTTCCTTGTTATGCATGTATGTGCTTGCTAGTCCATAGGTCAAAGGCTTCAGTATCCCACTTTTGCAGCCAAGCAAAACAAGTTGAATAACCAGGACATTATGTAGTTACCAGGAAAAAACATCTACTGATTAATGCCTCTCCAGTATTTGGCAAGAAGAAAGTTAAAGACACAAATTTATCTGTGCTACATCATCTGCATTTGTTATTTGTTGTATTATTTGTATAAAAACAGGACTGTTTCAGAAACAAAGGAAATGTTTTTATAATGGAATTAGAGCAATTTTTTTTGTTGTTTCTGAAACTCAAGTAAGCCATCTATATAACTTCTTATAGCTTAATTTCACTTCATTGAACGCCCGAACTGAACTGAGTGTGTATCTTTGTGTTTCTTACATGCAAAATGTTTACCTGTGGGGAGAGGTTAGTGGTTCATAGGGATGTGGGAAATGTTTCGCTTTCTATTACATTTGATAAACTTGCAGGTTTCTCTAGAGCCACAAAAAGAAATTCTTTAAAAGAAACTAGAATCTTATTCTGAAATTATTCTGTCCCTAGAGTGAGAAATACTTTGAACAGTATCATTGACCCATGTGTTTGGGGTTCATGTCTGATTAATGATTTCACCATATTTTGTGTGCCAGTCTAGATTCTACCTGCTAGCCCTTCAGGCTGCTTTACCAGCATCTGAGGACAATGTAGTATTTTGATTTATATTAAAACTCAATGCATGAAGACACTAGACTTCTTGGAGTACACCTGTGATTGCTCTGATAAATTGTGAGATGGAATATCTGCAGATTTAATTTTCCAAATCTTCCTGACGTAAAATTCTTTGTACTTTCTAATCACAAAGTTTTCTGGGTTTTTTTAGTTAAAGATAAACTTGTGACAAGGAAAAGTGTATGCAGATAAACAATTAACAATAATGGTATTCATTAGAAAACTCATGATATTTTTCAATGATATAAAAAAAAATCAAGGGGTCTGAATTTGTACCTTGTGTAAACTAACATAGGTCCTTGAACTGAGTGGACTTAGTCTCATGCCTCAGGGGATCCATCTCATTCAGAGAGTTATACTCATGGAAAAGTTGAAGTCCCCAGAGACTTCACAAGAATGATATTTCATTTTCATCTCAAGATTATTGTAGTAGGTCGTCAGCTTTGACCGTATGATAAAGCTTCTTGTGGGATGTTATTCTCCTTGCATAGAGCCTAAAGCAAACACAGACTGCTTTTTCAAAAGTGGATATCCAGTCTGACAAGACAATGGAATCACTCTAATAAAACTAGGAGAGAAGAGGAAAACCTATTACTTGCAGGCTGAGGATTGAAAACTACTGTGACTGTTTTTGATGCTTTGATTTTTAAAGGAAGCTTGATTTTTTGTTTGCTTGGTTTTGGGGTTTTTATTTTGGTTTTGCTTTTGTTTTTCCTTCAATGTGGGAAAATCTATACCAACTTGAAAACTTTCTTTTATGAAAGAATACTCTGTAACAAACACACCATAAAAAAATCCTTTGTGGTTAAAATGTGCTTTTTATTTGCTTCATGTTGAGTATTTAGTAGATGTTTTTTTTCCCCCATTCCCAATAATGTGTAACATACTGAAGCTTTTTTTTTTTTTTTACTGAATTTCTGATTCTTCTGTAGAGTCAGAGTTTCTGATTCCTCCACAGGCTTTCTGTGTGACTTCCCCAGCCACAGTTTGTCACCTCATAACACTGAATTAATTTGTTCCATATTTTAGAGGTCTTTTGAGGATAAATATACATATTCATGTAAAATGTCAAGATATTAAGGTGATGACAATCACCTTTTAGAGAAAAATCTATAAATAAAAAAACCCCTAAGACTGTTGCATTGTAGCACAATCCATTTTTCATAAAATGCATTTTGTTCTTTCTTGTTACACTCTAGCAGATCACCAATTTTTATTATCTTGTCAAATGAAAGAGAGGCTACAATTACTAAGTACTGTAATGATTCATGATCCAGTCTAGCTTCCAGTAATGTTAAGAGAACCTTTTCATTGCTATCAGAAGCCATTACTGGGTACCCTTGGCTACCTTTTGCAAAAAGTATTGCCACCTAAACAAGGTAGATACTTCTCTAGCAACAGCTATGTTTCTCCTGAAAGACTGAAATGTATTGTATCAATTTGTGTGATATTTCAGATTAAAGCATAGTGTCATGAGCCTCTGGCTGCAGAAATCTGTCTCAAAACCACCTGCATAGTGAAGACCCTAGACCTCCTCGCCAGTGAGCACAGCTCCCTACCACCATAGAAAAGGCCAGTTTTGGTAGTAAGCAGGGATGAAGTGTTTTAGAAACCTGCAGGGGACTTGAGAAGGAAAAGTGGCTCTTCTGGAGTTCTCAGCCATGCAAGCTAAAGTATGGATGAACACCAGTGCCCATGTGTGCATGGCTGTGATGTTTTGGTTATTTCTCGGGTCATTCCTTGGTACCATATTTATTTATAATCTAAACTACTAATATATAACAAGTAAATTCAACCTTGTCCCCTTTGAAGTTATCTAAAAGCAGAATGCAAATCTATGTTGAGTTTTCAGAATCATTTATAACCTCAAATAGTGTTGATGGACAGAATGAATGTTTTATTTATAAATACTGTAATGTATTAAGCAATATATCAGGGTTTCACTGAGGCATGCTCTAAATCTCAATTGATCAATTCCTGATGAATTTAAGAGAAATGTTTTCAATTAATTTACTGAAAATTTTATCAGGCTACTAATATTTGAAGGGGAAACAAATGGAAGATTGGAATGCTTCTAAAACATCCCAGAAAATAACAGGTTATGGGTATGCAAATAAAATAGGAATGTACATGAAAATATAAATATATATATGAAAAAATAGAGACTAGAAAAAATATATTAGCTGGAAGAGGTTAATACTGCATTTTAAACTTCGTTATTTTCTAAGGATCAGGTGTGTTTTCTTGTCCTGTAAATATATAGTGCATCATACAACTGTTTTACAGCATTTTTATATAAGCAAAACATTCATTTTAGACAAGCTGAAAAAATGGTTCAAAAAAAGGAATTAAATGTAACAGTGGGAATTTGAAATAATTCAAGGATTAATTTGATTGCAGATATATTACAATTATGAAGAACATTGAAGATATGCCCAGCAGAAACTATTTTGGCTAGCCCACGTAAAAAAAAAAAAAATCTAACTTAAACAAAAACTGGAGAGTAATTTTTTATTTCTCCATTCATCAAACTTAATCAGTTCCAAGATAGGCATCAGAAGAAAAGGGACAGGTCATTCAGAATGGAAAGACAATTATTCATGAGTCTATGTATATCTGCATGTGCTTAGAACAGCACAAATGTCTATTTCAAATAATTTAGTAGTTATGTAACTGAAAATTACCATTAAATAGTCTCAACTGCACAAGCAGTATTTGCTGTTGTGGCTCCTAATATAACCTAGAGAGTTCTGCTTTTAAAAATTAATCATTGAGTGTGCTGGTAGCTCCAATATCATATATTTTTTCTTTCTATTTAAAGGAGGAAATAATATCCTTTCACATCCTCCCAGACATCTTTCCGGTATTCTCAAGGCTTAAATGCTAGCTGTAAGGGCTGGGACACAATGTGAATATTAATGTCCTGGCTTAGCTGACAAATGTGCTCTGTTTGGGCCATGGCCAGACATGAGCATTCAAAATATGGAACTAGTCCAGGAGACTGAGATTTTCAGAGAATCTGGGGAAAAGTCTGACAAAAGTGCTCAGCAGCTATCTCATAAGGAGATTGCTCTAGAAATCTACAATGTGTGGGTGAAAAAAAATGAGCTGTGACAGGACTGGAATGAGTTGAAACTGTTCAGGGTGGTGAAGGAGCACAAAGTTTCCAGTGCATCTGTAAATGGGCAGAGTGACAATGACAGGTGAACTAAAGCACTAGGAGATAAACTTTACAATGGTTGTTTGCAGTAAACTGCTGACAAATAGCCACACACGTTCTAGATTTCACCAGTGCTACAAATATTATTAAAACAGTTTAATTAATCTTTCTGATATTAGTTTATGTTCCTATATAAGCAAATTTGCTCCAGTGGTGCACTAACTTTAAGAGGGACTTGGTAGTCAAGATGTCCATCTCACCACAGGTCTCCCTGGCAATGCCAGAATCAAGTCCAGTTGACTTGTAAAGGGATCTGTCAAAAGCTACATTTCTCCTGTATCCTTTTGAGCATCTGTTTGCATAGATGTCCTTAAACCACCCTTTTCCCAAATTCCAGAAGTCTGTAGCAAATAATGGGATAATTTTTGGGCAGAGATGGCTCATTGGACCCTGATCTGATTACCAAAGAGAAAGGAAATCCCCAGAGGGAGATACATCTAAGATTTAGGGTAGACTACTCCAAAGAAAAGGTGCTGCTGAAACAGATAAGATATTGAAAAACTTTGTCTGAAAGTCACTCAAACGTTTCAGCAGCAGGGATAACTTGCTGTCTCTATCAAGCTTAGGCTGGAATCCCATTTGTCTACATTCTCCCTCAATGTTCCTAATCTTCTTTCCCTCTCCTTACATTCCCTCTGCTTATATTCACTTGCTGGGAAGATCAGCTTGCTAACATCTGCTATGAGGATTTAGGTTTTTGAATGCATCTTTTAGCCAAATAACAGAAATATTATGATTTAAACTTAAAAGAAACATACCTGGGCTCTATGAATATATGCTGCCTTCATCACTGTGTGAGCCACCACAGGCAGGATGCAGGAACTACCACAAAACCTCATATGAACTGCAGAGTAAATTTATTTTCATTACCAGACCAACCAGGGGATCCCTAAAGCAGCACTTGGCCAGAGGCAGACTAGTGGGGATACAGGCACTGAGGAGCTTGGTCCATGCTAGAGGATCACTAGCCTATTTTTACCTGTTTCTCAAGGATTCATGCAAGTGTAGTTTACCTCTGTGCTTTCCCAAAAGCAGGGCAGGAATCTCAAGCATGTTCCACAGGGTGCCTCTGAGTCTTATCACAGGGCTATGTTACCCAAACACTGATGTTCCACTTATCCAACACACAAGGCTAAATAACGATTACTATCATAGAAGTGTTTTTCAACAGCCCAGCAGCAAGTCACTCGAACATGTTTACAATCCTCCTTGCCAATCCTCCATCATTTTCCCATATAATAAAGCAAAGGAACATATAGCCGGGTTGAACTTCAGCTCTTCTCTGAAACCTTTTACCTCAGCTGAGCAGTTCTCTGGAGAAGCCTACGTGTAATCTGTTGGTGTGACTCTAGTAGAGTGGCATTGCTCTGATAAAATCACAAGGACTGTGACAGGTGAATTTTTGACCCTCCGTTCACAGAAATTCCCTTGCTTCTTATTTTTGCAATGCAGATGCTCTAGAAATGTCCCACATCCTTTATTCTAAAATGCTTGCTGCAAAGAAAGTGATTCATTGCAATTTTACAGGCAAGTAATATTTTTTCCACTGTTCTATGCTAAGAGAACCCATTTACTGTATGTGTCACAGGGACCTCAAAAGGGCCAATTCCTCTTTGCTGTCACCAAAATCAGAAACCTTCTGCCTTGGCTTTTAGCACATGTTAGGGTACTCCGGGTTTAAATAGCTGGTAAGAGTAAGTAGCCAACTTTCTATCAGTCTGTCACGTCACACTGGGCTGATACACTCAAGACTTCTTTAGGGAGTAGTAGAAGAGAGGCACATATGTGTCTGCAGGTCTTTGGCAGCTACCCAGATGGACAGCATGTATGGGCAGTAATGGAGCTGTTATCCAGGAATAATGAAGGCAGAGTCTCACAGTTATAAGGTAGACAGGAGATGTGGTGAAGTGTGAACCCTGGAGCTCCAGTGTGTGTGGAGGTTAGCCAATCTCCACAGTGACTGCACCAGATTTTCTGTACAAGCACTCAGTGTGCAGATGTCCAAAGGCAAAACATTGAAATCAGACATAGTTACATCCTTGTTCCCTCACCTTTCTTCCAGGTGTTGATAACAGTGCTTCAGTATAACAAAGTGTAGCAATAGGAAGTAGAGATGTAATTTTTAAAGGCAGATCTTCATTGGTCAAACCAGATTTTTAGGTCTGACCCCTCTTGGCAAACTACAACGTTTATGTACAGTCCAAACTTCAGTTTGGAAAGCTTGATATTCAGAGTTTCCAAGCTGGCCTTCCACTTGCACATTACAGAATCTGTAGTTAGACTTTGTCTTATTCCAGTCGCCCTAAACATGGGCAAAAACAAAAAGGGAAAGATATGACCAGCTGGTGAAAGAAACATCCTCTGGGATATAGAAGCAGCTAGGCAAAGTGACCAAGAAAGGGCTCTTACAGCAGCATAGTACTGAGAAAATCAGAAATACTTTGTAGGGAGGAGAAGAAATTCACAACTCAGCCAGCCCTCAGCTTTATTATCTGTCAGTTTGATTCAGTCTGGTGATAATGGGGGACTTGCAAAGGATTATACTTGTCTGGTTTCTTTCTAAATTTTAATTAGTTTTCTCACAAAACATGGTCCCTGAATTATTTTCTATTGAGTCCTGTGTTTTCTGACACACTTTTTGTGAAATTAGGTGAAGTATTAGGAAAATACTTTGCTCTTTCTTTGGTATTAACTATCTTATGATTCAAAGGTTACCAAATTAGTTTAATTTTCACTACTTTGTTAGTACCCAGAATGGTAAGAAAGAACAGAAGTGTTATGGACTTCCACATGTAGTGTCACAGGAAAATCCTTAAAGTTTCAACAACTCCTCTGAAATTGCAAGTATCAAAGGAAAAGACCTCATAATTTTGTTGATTACTGGCCAATGAATGTATATAATTGCCATTCTGATTTGGTATCTGTTTAGTTAGCTTCTGCTTTTTTAATGAAAAGGTTAGCATGGGACGCCTTATGTTGCCAGTAAAGAGCAATGGCAACCTGAGGAGAAAATGTGACACTTGGGACACATAATAAAAAGCAGCAGTTGGTGAACCAATAGGAAACATTAGAGATGCAAAAAGTTGGTGATTATTAGGTGGACAAGCTGAGGTAAATTTTACTGAATACAAATACTGTTTTCAAAAAGTAGCTTTGAATGTGACTAAAATGTATTAAAAAATGTTTGGAAAAGATACTGGTATTGATCCATGCTGATCTTTACTGAAATGACAGAGTAGCATTTCATTCAGTAGATCTTGTATTACTGCCCACTCAATGCATTTAACGATGTGCAGTATCTTGCAGTCAAAAGTGTTTTCCATAGCAATACTAGAAATCTTTTAATAGGGCATGCTGGAAAAGATAATTTCTGCTGTGATACCCATTCTAGTGTATTGTTAAAGTTAGAACTTTCCCTCAGAATTTAGTGATGACCAAAGGTGTAAGCAGGGTTTCTTTACACATGAAGTGCCTTTTCCAAGCGTAATGCTAGAGAAGAATTTATTTCTTAAGTTTGAAACTTAAGTGCATGCTCTTTTATTCATTTGGGAATATATTCTTAGATTAGATGCAGTCTTCCACACCATGCTGTTCTGCAAGCAAAGTTTTTAAAAGGATGCCTTTATAGCATGATTTTAAAGTAATTCT